>JAPVLO010000974.1:600000-795017 GCA_027257055.1 Cephalopachus bancanus | reverse complement strand
TAGTTGACTCCCTAGTTTGCCGGAAATTGACGGGTTTGTTACCTGTTAGTTAAAGCCTATCTAGCCGGTTTAGTTGACTGGCTCCCTAGTCGTTTAATTGACTGGCTAGTTTGCCAGTTAGTAGACTGGCTACCTAACTGGTTAGTTGACTGGCTAGTTAGCTGATTAGTTGACTGGCAACCTAGCTGGTTTTTTGACTGGCTACCTAGCCAGTTAGTTTACTGGCAACCTAGCCTGTTAGTTGACTGGCTTGTTAGCCAGTTAGTTGTCTGGCTACATAGCTGGTTAGTTGACTGGCTAGTTCTCCACTTAGTTGACAGGCTACCTAGCCGGTTAGTTGACTGCCTAGTTAGCCGGTTAGTTGACTGACTTGTTAGCCTGTTAGTTGACTTACAACCTAGCCGGTTAGTTGACTGGCTACCTTGCTGGTTAGTTGACTGGCTATTCTAGACGGTTAGTTGACTGGATACCTAGCTGGTTAGATGACTCGCTAGTTAGTCAGTTAGTTGACTGACTAGATAGACTGTTCATTGTCTGGCTAGTTAGCCAGGTAGTTGACTGGTTAGTTAGCCAGTTAGCTGACTGACAAGTTAGCCGGTTATTTGACTGACTAGTAAGCCAGTTAGTTGACTGGTTAGTTAGCCGGTTAGCTGACTTGCTACCTAGAAGGTTAGTTGACTGGCTACCCAGCCGGTTAGTTGACTGGCTAGTTAGCCGGTTAGTTGACTGGCTACCTAATTTTTTAGTTGACTGACTATTTAGACGGTTAGTATACTGGCTACCTAGCCTGATTAGTTGACTGGTTACCCAGCCGGTTTTTTACTGCCTACCTAGCCGGTTATTTGACTGACTAGTTAGCTGGTTAGTGACTGTCTAGTTAGCCTTAGTTGACTGGCTACCTAGCTGGTTAGTTGACTGGCTAGTTAGCTGGTTAGTAACTGTCTAGTTAGCCTTAGTTGACTGGCTACCTAGCTGGTTAGTTGACTGGCTAGTTAGACGTTTAGTTGACTGGCTACCTAGCCGGTTAGTTGTCTGGCTACCTAACCGGTTATTTGACTGGCTGGTTAGCCGTTCGTTGCCTGGCTACCTAGCCAGTTAATTGTCTGTCTAGCCAGACGGTTAGTTGACTGCCTACCTAGCCGGTTAGTTGAGTGGAAAGTTAGCCATTTAGTTGAATGTCTACCTAGCTGGTTAGTTTACTGGCTACCTAGACGGTTAGTTGACTG
Organism: Cephalopachus bancanus; assembly: GCA_027257055.1. NCBI lineage: Eukaryota > Metazoa > Chordata > Mammalia > Primates > Tarsiidae > Cephalopachus > Cephalopachus bancanus. The sequence continues at coordinate 793,791 of JAPVLO010000974.1, read as the reverse complement.
GATACTTAGCTGGTTCATTAACTGGCTAGTTAGCCGGTTAGTTGACTGGCTAGTTAGCCAGTTCGTTGACTGCCTAGTTAGGCGGTTAGTTGACTGGTTAGTTAGCCAGTTAGTTGATTGGCTAATTAGCTGGTTAGTTGACAGGCTATTTAGCGGGTTAGTTGACTGGTTAGTGAGCCTGTAAGTTGACTGGCTACCTAGCCAGTTAGTTGACTGACTACCTAGATGTTTAGTTGACTGGCTACTTAGCCGTTAGGTGACTGGCTAGTAAGCCTATTAGTTGACTTGTTAGTTAGCCGGTTATTTGACTGCCTAGTTAGCCGGTTAGTTGGCTTGTTAGTTAGCCAGTTAGTTGACTGCCTATCTAGCCAGTTAGTTGACTGTCTAACTAGCCGGTTAGTTGACTGGCTAGTTATTCATTAGTTGACTGCCTATCCAGCCAGCTGGTTGACTGTGTATCCAGCCTGTTAGTTGACTGACTACCTAGCCGGTTAGTTGACTGGTCAGGTATCTCGTTAGTTGACCAGCTGGTTAGACGGTTAGTTTACTGGCTAATTAGCTGGTGAATTAACTGGGTATCTATCTGCTTAGTTGATTGCCTTTCTAGCCGTTTAGTTGACTGCCTATGTAGCCGGTTAGTTGACTTGCTATCTGGTCTGTTAGTTGAATGCCTATTTAGCCAGTTCATTCACTGGCTATCTAGCCGGTTAGTTGGCATGCTAACTAGCCCATTAGTTGACTGGCTACCTAGCCTGTTAGCTGACCTGCTACCTTGTCGGTTAGTTGACTGGCTATCTAGCTGGTTAGTTGACTGGTTATCTACCCATTTAGTTTACTGGCTATGTAGCCGGTTAGTTGACTGGCTTTCTAGCTGGTTAGTTAACTGGCTAGTTAGCCAGTTAGTTGGCTCACTATCTTGCTGGTGAGTTGACTGGCTATCTAGCCGGTTAGTTGACTGGTTATCTGACCAGTTAGTTGACTGGCTATATAGCCGGTTAGTTGACTGGCTATTTGGCTGGTTAGTTAACTGGCTATCTAGCTGGTTAGTTGCCTGGCAATCTAGCCGGTTAGTTGACTGGCTATCTAGCCAGTTACTTGCTTGCTTGTCTAGACTGTTAATTGACTGCCTATCTCGCCGGTGAGTAGATTGGCTAGATAGCTGGTCAGTTGCTGAGTGGCTATCTAGCTGGTTTTTTGACTGGCTAGTTAGCCTGTTAGTTGACTGGCTAGTTAGACGGTTCGTTGACTGGCTAGTTAGCAGGTTAATAGACTGGTTTTTTACCCAGTTATTTGACTGGCTAGTTAGACTGTTAGTTGACTGGCTAGTTAGTTGATAAGTTGACTGATTAGTTAGACGGTTAGCTGATTGCCTACCTAGCCAGTTAGTTGACTGGCTACCGAGCTGGTTAGTTGTCTGCATATCTAGCCAGTTAGTTGACTGGTTAAATAGCTGGTTAGTTGACGGCCTATCTAGCCAGTTAGTTGACAGGCTATCTAGTCAGTTAGCTTACTGGGTAGTTAGCCGGGTAGTTGATTGCCTATCTAGCCGGTTAGTTGACTGGCTACCTAGCTGGTTCGTTGACCATCTACTGAGCTAGTTCGTTTACTGGCTACTTAGCCTCATAGTTGACTGTCTATTTAGCCAGTTAGTTGACTGGCTACCTAGACGGTTAGTTGACTGGCTAGTTATCTGGTTAGCTGACTTGTTAGTTAGCAGGTTAGTTGACTTCCTAGTTACCCGGGTTAGCTGCCTGGTTAGTTTATCCGGTTAGTTGATGGCCTATCAAGCCGGTTTGTTGACTGGCTAGTTATCCAGTTAGGTGACTGCCTATCTAGCTGGTAAGTTGACTGGCTATCTAGCTGATTCGTTGACTGGCTACCTAGCCAGTTAGTTGACTGCCTATCTAGCCAGTTAGTTTACTGGTTTCTAGCCGGTTATTTGAGTGGCTAGTTAGTCTGTTAGTAGACTGGCTACCTAGCCACTTAATTGACTGGCTAGTTTGCAGTTGGTTTACTGGCTACCTAACTGGTTAGTTGACTGGCTAGTTAGCTGGTTAGTTGACTGGCTACCTAGCCGGTTAGTTGACTGGCTACCTAGCCTCTCAGTTAACTGGCTAGTTAGTCAGTTAGTTGACTGCCTAGTTCCCGGGTTAGTTGACTGGTTAGTTAGCCATTTATTTGACTGGCAACCTAGCCAGATAGTTGACTGGCTATTTATCCAGTTAGTTGACTGGCTACATAGCCAATTAGTTGACTGGCTATTTAGCTGGTTATTTGACTGGCTATCTTGCCAATTAGTTGACTGTGTAGTTAAACAGTTAGATGACTGGCTACATAGCTGGTTAGGTGACGGGCTTCATAGTCCGCTAGTTGACTGACTAGTTAGCCAGTTAGTTTACTGGCTACCTAGCTGTTTCTTTGACTGATTACCCAGTCGGTTAGTTGTCTGCCTACGTAGCCAGTTCTTTGACTGGCTAGTTAGCCGTTTAGTTGACTGGCTAGTTAGACGGTTTGTTGACTGGCTAGTTAGCCGGTTAGTAGACTGGTTAGTTATCCTGTTTGTTGACTGGCTATTTAGCAGGTAAGTTGAATGGCTAGATAGTCGGTTAGTTGAATGGCTAGTTAGCTGGTAATTTGACTTGTTAGTTAGCAGGTTAGCTGACTGGCTACCTAGCCGGTTAGTTCACTGGCTACCTAGACAGTTTGTTGACTGGCTAGTTAGCCAGTTAGATGACTGTCTAGTTAGTTGGTTTGTTGACTTGTCAGTTAGCCGGTTAGTTGACTACCTAGTCAACCAGTTAGTTGACTAGTTAATTAGCCGGTTAGTTGAATGCCTATCTAGCTGGTTAGTTGATAGGCTATCTAGCCGGTTAGCTGACTGGCTAGTTACCCGGTTTGTTGACTGCCTATCTAGCCGGTTAGTTGACTGGCTACATAGCCGGTTCGTTGACAGGCTATCTAGCAGGGTAATTGACTTGTTAGTTAGCCTGTTAGTTGACTGCCTAGTTATCCGGTTAGTTGACTGGCTAGTTAGCCGGTTAGTTGACTGGCTACCTAGCCGGTTAGTTGACTGGCTACCTAGCCGGTTAGTTGACTGGCTACCTAGCCGGTTAGTTGACTGGCTACCTAGCCAGTCAGTTGACTGGCTATTTATACAGTTAGTTGACTGGCTACATAGCCGGTTAGTTTACTGGCTACTTAGCCGGTTATTTGACTGGCTACCTTGCTGATTATTTGACTGTCTAGTTAGCCAGTTAGTTTACAGGCTACATAGCCAGTTGGTTGACTGGCTAACGTAGCACTAGTTGACTGGCTAGTTAGCCGTTTAGTTGAGTGGCTACCTACCTGGCTCGTTGACTGGCTACCTAGCTGGTTAGTTGACAGTATACCAAGCTGGTTCATTGACTGGTTGCCTAGCCAGTTAGTTGAGTGGCTTTCTAGCCGGTTCTTTGACTGGTTAGTTAGCCAGTTAGTTGACTGGCTAGTTAGATGGTTCGTTGTCTGGCCTGTTAGCCGGCTAGTAGACTGGTTAGTTACCCGTTATTTGACTGGCTAGTTAGCCGGTTACTTGACTGGCTAGTTGGCCTGTAGGTGACTGGCTAGTTAGCTTGTAAGTTGACTGGTTAGTTAGACTTTTAGCTGATTGGCTACCTAGCCAGTTAGTTGACTGGCTACCGAGCCGGTTAGTTGTCTGCATATCTAGCCGGTTAGTTGACTGGATAGTTAGCTGGTTAGTTGACGGTCTATCTAGCCGGTTAGTTGACAGGCTATCTAGTCAGTTAGCTGACTGGGTAGTTAGCCCGTTAGTTGACTGCCTATCTAGCCGGTTAGTTGACTGGCTACCTAGTCAGTTCGTTGACTGGCTACAAGCTGGTTAATTAACTAGTTTGTTAGACGGTTAGCTGACTGGACAGTTATCCTGTTAGTTGACAGGCTACTTAGCTGGTTAGTTGACTGCCTAGTTACCCGGGTTAGTTGACTGGCTAGTTAGCCAGATAGTTGACTGGCTACCTAGCTGGTTAGTTGACTGGCTAGTTGGCCAGTTAGTTGACTGGCTAGTTATCCGTTTACCTGACTTTTTAGTTAGCCAGGTAGTTGACTGCCTAGTTAGCTGGCTAGTTGCCTGGTTAGTTGGCCGGTTAATTAACTGCCTATCTATACGGTTATTTGACAGGCTAAATAGCCGGTTACTTACTGGCTATTTAGCCAGTTAGTTGACTGGCTACCTAGCCAGTTAGTTGACTGGCTAGTTAACTGATTAGTTGACTGGTACCTAACTTGTTAGTTGACTGGCTAGTTTGACGTTTAGCTTAATGGCAAACTAGCCCGTTAGGTGACTGGCTACCCAGATGGTTCGTTCACTAAGTACCTAACCGGTTAGTTGACTGTCTCTTTAGCCAGTTACTTGACTGGCTACCTACCCGGGTTAGTTGACTGACTAGTTATCTGGTTAGCTGACTTGTTAGATAGAAGGTTAGTTGACTTCCACGTTAGGTGGTTAGTTGCCTGGTTAGTTAGCCGCCTAGTTGACTGCCTATCTAGCCGGTTACTTGACTGGTTAGTTAGCCAGTTAGATGACTGCCTATCTAGCTAGTAAGTTGACTGGCTATCTAGCTGATTCATTGACTGGCTACCTAGCCAGTTAGTTGACTACCTATCTAGCCGGTTAGTTTACTGGCTTACTAGCCGGTTATTTGACTGGCTAGTTAGCCTGTTAGTTGACTGGCTACCTAGCCGCTTAATTGACTGGCTAATTTGCCAGTTGGTTGACTGGCTATCTAACTGGTTAGTTGACTGGCTAGTTAGTTGGTTAGTTGAATGGCTACCTAGCCGGTTAGTTGACTGGCTACCTAGCCTCTTAGTTGACTGGCTAGTTACCAGTTAGTTGACTGGTTAGTTAGCCATTTTGTTGACTGGCTACCTAGCTGGTTAGTTGACTGGCAACCTAGCCGAATAGTTGACTGGCTATTTATCCGGTTAGTTGACTGGCTACATAGCCTTTTAGTTGACTGGCATTTAGCCGCTTATTTGATTGGCTACATTGCCAATTAGTTGACTGCGTAGTTATCCAGTTAGTTGACTGGCTACATAGTCGGTTAGTTGAATGGCTACCTAACCCGTTAGTTGACTGGCTAGTTAACCGGTTAGTTTACTGGCTACCAACTGGTTCATTGACTGTTTACATAGCTTGTTAGTTGATTGGCTACCTAGCTGGTTGTTTGACTGGCTAGTTAGCTGGTTAGTTGACTGGCTAGTTAGACGGTTCATTGACTGGCTAGTTAGCCGGTTAGTACACTGGTTAGTTAGTCGGTTAGTTGACTGGCTATTTAGCCGGTTTGTTGAATGGATAGATAGTCAGTTAGTTGACTGGCTAGTTAGCTGGTAAGTTGACTAGTTAGTTAGCAGGTTAGCTGACTAGCTACCTAACCGGTTAGTTCACTGGCTACCAAGACGTTTAGTTGACTGGCTAGTCAGCCAGTTAGTTGACTGTCTAGTTAGTTGGTTAGTTGACTTGTCAGTTAGCCGGTTAGTTGACTGCCTATCTAGCTGGTTAGTTGACAAGCTATCTAACTGGTTAGCTGACTGGCTGGTTACCTGGTTAGTTGACTGCCTATCTAGCTGGTTAGTTGACTGGCTACCAAGTCGGTTTGACTGGCTACCTAGCCAGTTAATTGACTGGTTAGTTAGCCTGTTTCTTGACTGGATAATTATCCTGTTAGTTGAGAGGCTACCTAGCCGGTTAGTTGACTGCCTAGTTAGCCGGTTAGTTGACTGGCTAGTTAGCCAGTTAGTTGACTTGCTAGTTAGCCGATTAGTTGACTGTCTACCTAAATGTTTAGTTGACTGGCTACCTAGTCGGTTAGTTGACTGGCTATTTAGCCGATTAGTTGAATGGCTACCTAGCTGGTTAGTTGACTGGCTAGTTAGCCGGTTATTTGACTCTCTACATTGCCGGTTAGTTGACTGCCTAGTTAGACGGTTAGTTGAATGGCTACATAGCCGGTTAGTTGACAGCCTACCTAGCCGGTGAGTTGACTGGTTAATTTGCCGGTTAGTTGACTAACTACATATCCGTTTAGTTGACTGACTATCTAGACTGTTAGTTGACTGCTTATCTAGCCGGATAGTTTACTGTCTATTTAGCTGGTTAATTGACTGCCTATCTAGCCGGTTAGTTGACTGACTACATAGCTGGATAGTTGACTGGCTACCTAGCCTGTTAGTTGATTGGCTAGTGAGCCGGTTACTTGACTATCTACCTAACCGGTCCGTGACTAGCTTCCTAAGCTGTTAGTTGACTGGCTACCTAGCTGGTTCCTTGACTGGCTACCTAGCCAGTTAGTTGACTGGCAACCTAGCTAGTTCGTTGACTGGCTAGTTAGCTGGTTAGTTGACTGGCTTGTTAGACGGTTCATTGACTGGCTAATTAGCCAGTTATTTGACTACTTAGTTAGACAGTTAGATGACTGGCTAGTTAGCCAGTTAGTTGACTGACTAGTTAGCTGGTTAGTTGACTGGTTAGTTAGCCGGTTAGCTGACTGGCCACCTAGCAGGTTAGTTCACTTGTTACATAGCCAGTTAGTTGAATGGCTAGTTAGTCAGTTCTTTGACTATCTAGTTAGCCGTTTAGTTTACTTGTTAGTTAGCAAGTTAGTTGACTGCCTAGTTAGCTGGTTATTTGACTGGTTAGTTATCCGTTTACTTTCCTGTCCAGCCAGTTAGTTGACTGCCTATCTAGCCGGTTAGTTGACTTTCTATCTATCCGGTTAGTTGACTGGCTATCTAGTCATTTAGTTGACTGAATACCTACCCGGTTAGTTGACTGGCTACCTAGCCCGTGAGTTGACTGGCTAGTTAGCCAGTTAGTTGACTGGCTACCTAGCCGGTTATTTGACTGGCTAGCTAGCCAGTTAGTTGACTGGCTACCTAGCCAGTAATTGACTTGCTAGTTAGCCGATTAGTTGACTGGCTACCTAACTTGTTAGTTGACTGGCTAGTTAGATGGTTAGCTTACTGGCTACCTACCCAGTTAGTTGACAGGCTACCCGGCCGGTTAGTTTACTGACTACCTAGCCGGTTAGTTGACCGGCTAATTAGCTGCTTAGTTGACTGGCTATCTAATCGGTTAGTTGCCTTTCGATCTAGCCGGTTAGTTGACTGGCTATCTAGCCGGTTACTTGCTGGCCTGTCTAGCCGGTTAGTTGACTGCCTATCCAGCCCGTTAGTTAACTGGCTAGTTAGCCGGTTTGTTGACTAGCTATCTAGCCTTTTGTTGACTGCCTTTTTAGCCGGTTAGTTGACAGGCGATCTAGTCGTTAGTTGACTGACTACTCAGTGGGTTAGTTGACTTCCTATCTAGCTGGTTAGTCAACTGGCTATCTAGCCGGTTATTTGACTGCCTATCTAGACATTTAGTTGACTGGCTATATAACTGGTTAATTGAATGGCTACCTAGCCAGTTCGTGGACTGGCTAGTCAGCCGGTTAGTTGACTGGCTACCTAGACCATTTGTCGACTGGCTAGTCAGCCAATTAGTTGACTGGTTAACTAGCCAGTTCGTCCACTGGCTAGTCAACCGGTTAATTGACTGGCTACATAGCCGGTTCTTCAACTGGCTAGTGATTTTGTTCGTTTACTGGCTACCTAGCCGGTTCATCGATTGGCTAGTCAGCTGGTTATTTGACTGGCTTCCTAGACGGTTTTTCGACTGGCTACCTAGCCGGTTAGTCGACGGGCTACCTAGCCGGTTCATCGACTGCCTACCTAGCCGGTTCATTGACTGCCTACCTAGCCGGTTATTCGCCAGCCTTCCAAGCCAGTTAGTCGCTTGCATAGTCAGTGGTTTTTTCAACTTGCTACCTAGATTGTTAGTTGACTGGCTAGTTAGCCGGTTCGTTGAGTGCCTGCCTAGCCAGTTAGTTGACTGGCTAGGTAGCCGGTTAGTTGACTGGCTGCATAGCTGGTTAGTTGACTGACTAGTTAGCTGGTTAGTTTACTGGTTGCCTAGCCAGTTAGTTGACTGGCTAGGTAGCCGGTTAGTTGACTGGCTGCATAGCTGGTTAGTTGACTGACTAGTTAGCTGGTTAGTTTACTGGTTGCCTAGCCTGTTATTTGACTGGCTAGTTAGCCGGTTGGTCGACTGGCTACCTAGCTGGTTAGTTGACTGGCTACCTAGCCCATTAGTCTACTGGCTAGTTAGCTGGTTAGTTGACTGGCTACCTAGCCTGTTAGTTGCCTGGCTAGTTTGCTGGTTAGTTGACTGGCTACCTAGCCGGTTTGTTGACTTGCTACCTAGCTGGGTACTTGACTCTCTAAGTAGCTGGTTGGTTGACTGGCTACCTAGCCTTTTAGTTTACTGGCTACCTAGACGGTTCATTGACTGGCTAGTAAGCCGCTTAGTTGACTGGCTAGTTAGCCGGTTCATTGACTGACTAGTTAGCTGGTTAGTTGACTGGTTAGTTAGCCGGTTAGATGACTGGCTACTTATCATTTAGTTGATTGAGTAGCTAGCTGGTTAATTGACTCATTAGTTAGCCAGTTAGCTGACTGTATACCTAGCCGGTCATTTGACTGGCTACCTAACTGGATATTTGACTGGCTAGTTAGTCACTGAGTTGACTGGCTAGTTAACCGGTTCATTGACTGGCTAGTTATCTGGTTAATTGTCTGGTAAGCTAGCCATTTAGTTGACTCTCTAGTTAGCCGTTTAGTTGACTGACTAGTTAGCTTGTTAATTGACTGTTTTTTAGCTGGTTAGCTGACTGGAAAACCTAGCTGGTTATTTTACTGGCTACCTAGCTGGTTAGTTGACTGGCTAGTTAGCCAGTTAGTTGACTGGCTAGTTTGCCTATTAGTTGACTGGTTTATTAGCTGATTAGTTGCCTGGTTAATTAGCCCATTAGTTGACGGCCTATGTAGCCAGTTGATTGACTGGCTACCTAGCCGGTTAGTTCACTGGCTAGTTATCTGGTTAGTTGACTGACTATCTAGCAGTTTAGTTGACTAGCAAGTTAGTTGACTGGCTACATAGCCAGTTAGTTGACTGGCTACCTATCCCGTTAGTTGAATGACTTTTTATCTGGTTAGTTGACTGGCTACCTAGCCGGATTGTTGACTGGCAACCTAGCCAGTTAGTTGACTGGCAACCTAGCCAGTTAGTTGACTGGCTACCTAGCCGGTTCGTTGACTGGCTACCTAGACGGTTAGTTGACTGGCTAACTAGCTGGTTCGTTGACTGGCCAGTTAGCCGGTTATTTGAGTGGCTAGTTAGTCGGTTTGTTGACTGGGTAGTTATCCAGTTAGTTGACTGGTTATTTATCCGGGTTATTTGACTGGCTGGTTAGCCAGTTAGTAGACTGCCAATTTAGCTGGTTAGTTGATGGGATAGTTTGCCAGTTAGCTGACGGGCTACCTAGCTGGTTAGTTGACTGGCTACCTAGCTGGTTTATTGACTGGCTAGTCAGCCGGTTTGTTTACTGGCTACCGAGACTGTTCGTTGACTGGCTAGTTAGCCGCTTAGTTGACTGGCTAGTTAGCTGATTCATTGACTGGCTAGTTTGCCGGTGAGTTGACTGGTTAGTTAGCCGGTTAGATGACTGACTACTTGGCCGTTTAGTTGACTGAGTAGTTAGCTGATTAATTTACTCATTAGTTAGCTGGTTAGCTGACTGGATACCTAGCCAGTCAGTTGACTGGCTACCTAGCCGGTTAGTTGACTGGATACTTAGCCGGTTCATTAACTGGCTAGTTAGCTGGTTAGTTGACTGGCTAGTTAGCCAGTTTGTTGACTGCTTAGTTAGGCGGTTAGTTGACTGGTTAGTTAGCCTGTAAGTTGACTGGCTACCTAGCCAGTTAGTTGACTGACTACCTAGATGTTTAGTTGACTGGCTAGTTACCCGGTTAGTTGACTGGATAGTTAGCCTATTAGTTGACTTGTTAATTAGCCGGTTATTTAACTGCCTAGTTAGCCGGTTAGTTGGCTTGTTAGTTAGCCGGTTAGTTGATTGCCTATCTAGCCAGTTAGTTGACTGTCTATCTAGCTGGTTAGTTGACTGGATAATTATTTGGTTAGTTGACTGCCTATCCAGCCAGTTAGTTGACTGTCTATCCAGCCTGTTAGTTGACTGACTACCTAGCCGGTTAGTTGACTGGTCAGGTGTCTGGTTAGTTGACTGGTTGGTTAGACCGTTAGTTTACTGGCTAATTAGCCAGTGAATTTACTGGCTATCTAGCTGGTTAGTTGATTGGCTATCTAGCCGGTTAGTTGACTTCCTATGTAGCCGGTTAGTTGACTTGCTATCTGGTCTGTTCGTTGAATGCCTATTTAGCCAATTCGTTGACTGGCTATCTAGTCGGTTAGTTGGCAGGCTAACTAGCCCATTAGTTGACTGGCTACCCAGCCGGTTAGTTGACTGCCTACCTAGCCATTTAGTTGACTGGCTATGCAACCGGTTAGTTGACTGGCTTTCTAGCTGGCTAATTAATTGGCCAGTTAGCCGGTTAGTTGGCTCGCTATCTTGCTGGTGAGTTGACTGGCTATCTAGCCATTTAGTTGACTGGCTATCTATCTGGTTAGTTGACTGGCTATATAGCCGGTGAGTTGACTGGCTATTTGGCTGGTTAGTTAACTTGCTAGTTAGCCAGTTAGTTGACTGGCTAGTTAGTCAGTTAGTTGTCTGGCTACCTAGCCAGTTAGTTGCCTGGCAATCTAGCTGGTTAGTTGACTGGCTATCTAGCCGGTTAGATGACTGGCTATCAAGATGGTTAGTTGACTGGCTATGTAGCCGGTTAGTTGTCTCCCTATCTAGCCGATTAGATGACTGGCTATCTAGCCGGTTAGTTGACTGCCTATCTAGCTGGTTATTTGACTGGCCATCTAGCCAGTTAGTTGACTGGATACCAGCTGGGTCATTGACTAGCTAGTCAGCCAGTTAGTTGACTTGCTACTTAGCCGCTTCATCGTCTGGCTAGTCAATTGGTTGGTTGACTGGCTACCAAGCTGGTTCGTCAACTAGCTAGTCAGCCAGTTAGTTGACTGGCTACCTAGGCGGTTTCTCGATTGGTTAGTCAGCCGGTTAGTTGACTAATTACCTAGGTGGTTTGTTGACTGGCTACCTAGCCTGTGCGTCGAATGGCTACCAAGCTGGTTCATTGACTGCCTACCTAGCCAGTTAGTTGACTGCCTAACTATCTGGTTAGTTGACTGGCTATCTAGCCAGTTAGCTCACTGGCTCCCTAGCCAGTTAGTTGTCTGGCTACCTAGCTTGTTAGTTGACTGGCTATCTAGCCGGTTAGAGGACTGACTATCAAGCCGTTTAGTTGACTGGCTACCTAGCCTGTTAGTTGACTGGCTAGTTAGCCGGATAGTTGACTGGCTATTTAGCCAGTTAGTTGACTGGCCAGTTAGACGGATCTTTCACTGGCTAGTTAGCTGGTGAATTGACTGGTAAGTAAGCCAGTTAGCTGACAGGCTACATAGCCGGTTAGTTGACTGTCTACCTAGCAAGTTAGTTGACTGGTTAGTTAGCTGGTTAGTGGACTGACTAGTTAGCCAGTTATTTGACTTGATAGTTAGCCATTTAGTTGACAGCCTAGTTAGACGTTTAGTTGACTGTTTAGTTAGCCGGTTATTTGACTGCCTATGTAGCTGGTGAGTTCACTGGCTATCTTGCCGGTTAGTTGACTGGCTAGTTAGCCAGTTAGTTGACTGCCTCTCTAGTCAGTAAGTTGACTGGCTATGCAGCCAGTTAGTTGACTGACTACCTAGTCAGTTAGTTGACTGGTTAGTTAGCCTGTTACTTGACTGGCTAGTTATCCAGTTAGATGACTATATATCTAGCCCATTAGTTAACTGGCTATCTAGCCGGTTAGTTGACTGCCTATCTAGCTGGTTAGTTGACTAGCTATCTAGCCGTTTAGTTGACTGCCAATCTAGCCGGTTAGTTGACTGGGTATCTAGCTGGTTAGTTGACTGACTACCTAGATGGTTAGTTGACTGGCTACAGAGCTGGTTAGTTAAATGGCTATCTAGTCGGTTAGTTGACTGGCTATCTAGACGGTTAGTTGACTGGCTATCTAGCCTGTTAGTTGACTGGCTATCTAGCCTGTTAGTTGACTGCCTATCTAACCCATTAGTTGACTGGCTATCTAGACGGTTAGTTGACTGGCTATCTAGCCTGTTAGTTGACTGGCTATCTAGCCTGTTAGTTGACTGCCTATCTAACCCGTTAGTTGACTGGCTATCTAGCTAGTTAGTTGACGGACTATCTAGCCGGTTAGTTGACTGGCTATCTAGTCAGTTAAATTGACTGGCTACTTATATTGTTAGTTGACTGGCTACCTATCCGGTTTGTTGACTGGCTATATAGCCAGTGAGTTGCCTGGCTATCTAGCCGGATAGTTGACTGGCTATCTAGCTGGTTATTTGACTGGCTAGTTAGCCAGTTAGTTAACTGGCTATCGAGTTGGTTAATTGACTGGTTATCTAGCCCGTTAGTTGACTGGCACGTTAGATGGTTAGTTGACTGGCTATCTAGCCGGTTTCTTCCTGGCTATGTAGCCGGTTACTTGACTGGCTATCTGGCCGGTTACTTGATTGCCTATCTACCTGCTTAGTTGACTGCATATGTAGCTAGTTAGTTGACTGGCTAGTTAGCCGGTTAGTTGACTGGCTATCTAGCCGGTTAGTTGACTGCCTATCTAGTCAGTTAGTTGACTGATTATCTAGCCGGTTAGTAGACTGGCTATCAAGCCGGAGAGTTGACTGCCTATCCAGCTGGTTAGTTGCCCGGCTAGTCAGCCGGTTTGTCGACTGGCTATCTAGCTGGTTAGTTAACTGGCTAGTTAGCCTGTTAGGTGACTGGCTAGTTAGTCGGTTAGTTGACTGGCTATCTAGCTGGTTAGTTGCCTGGCAATCTAGCTGGTTAGTTGACTGGCTATCTAGCCAGTTGCTTGCTTGCCTGTCTAGCCGGTTAGTTGACTTCCTATCTCGCCAGTTAGTAGACTGGCTAGTTAGCTGGTTAGTTGACTGGCTATCTAGGCAGTTAGTTGACTGGCTGTGTAGCCGGTTAGTTGTCTCCCTATCTAGCCGGTTAGATGATTGGCTAACTAGCCGGTATTTGACTGGTTATCTTGCCAGTTAGTTGACTGCCTATCTAACTGGTTATTTGACAAGCCATCTAGCCACTTAGTTGATTGGCTACCTAGCCAATTCAACTGGCTAGTCAGCCGATTAGTTGACTGGCTACCAGCTGGGTCATCGATTGGCTAGTCAGCTGGTTAGTGGACTTGCTATCTAGTCACTTCGTCGTCTGGCTAGTCAGCTGGTTAGTTGACTGGTTATTTAGCTGGTTCATCGACTAGCTAGTCAGCCAGTTAGTTGACTGCCTACCTAGGCGGTATATCGATTAGCTAGTCAGCCATTTAGTTGACTAATTACCTAGGCGGTTTGTTGACTGGCTACCTATCCTGTAGGTCGAATGGCTACCTAGCCGGTTCGTTGACTGACAACTTAGCCGGTTAGTTGACAGCCTACATAGCCGTTTTGTGGACTGGCTACCTAGACGTTTAGTTGACTGGCTAAGTAGCTGGTTCGTTGACTGGCTAGTTAGCCGGTTATTTGACTGGCTAGTTAGTCGGTTCGTTGACTGGGTAGATAGCCAGTTAGTTGACTGGTTATTTATCCGGTTATTTGACTGGCTGATTAGCCAGTTAGTAGACTGTCAATTTAGCTGGTTAGTTGATGGGATAGTTAGCCAGTTAGCTGACGGGCTACCTAGCTGGTTAGTTGACTGGCTAGTTAGCCTGTTAGTTTACTGGCTACCTAGACGATTCGTTGACTGACTAGTTAGCTGATTAGTTGACTGGCTACTTAGCTGATTCACTGACTGGCTAGTTAGCTGGTGAATTGACTGGTTAGTTAGCCGGTTAGATGACTGGCTATTTGGCCATTTAGTTGACTGAGTAGTTAGCCGATTAAATGATTCATTAGTTAGCTGGTTCGCTGACTGAATAACTAGCCGGTCAGTTGACTGGCTACCTAGCTGGTTAGTTTACTGGCTAGTTAGCAACTTAGTTGACTGGCTAGTTAGCCGGTTCATTGACTGGCAAGTTAGCCGGTTAATTGACTGGCTAGTTAGCCGGTTAGTTGAGTGGCTAGTTAGCCGTTTAATTGACTGACTATTTAGCTGGTTAATTGACTCGTTAGTTAGCCTTTAGCTGACTGGAAACCTAGATGGTTAGTTGACTGGCTACCTAGCAGGTTTGTTGACTGGCTAGTTAGTCAGTTAGTTGACTGGCTAGTTTGCCTGTTTGTTGACTGGTTAATTAGCTGGTTAGTTGACTGGTTAATTAGCCCGTTAGTTGACTCCCTATGTAGTCGGTTAATTGACTGGCTATCTAGCCTGTTAGTGGACTGGCTAGTTAGCCGGTTAGTTGACTGGCTACCTTGCCAGTTAGTTGACAGGCTACCTAGCCAGTTAGTTGACTGGCTAGTTATCCGGTTATTTGACTGGCTACCTAGCCGTTTAGTTGACTGGCAAGTTAGCAAGTTAGTTGACTGGCTACCTAGCCAGTTAGATGACTGGCTAACTAGCCCGTAAGTGGAATGACTTGTTAGCCGGTTAGTTGACTGGCTACCTTGCCAGTTCATTGACTGGCAACCTAGCCAGTTAGTTGATTGGCTACCTAGCCGGTTTGTTGACTTGCTACCTAGCCGGTTAGTTGACTAGCTAACTAGCTGGTTCGTTGACTGGCTAGTTAGCTGGTTAGTTGACGGGCTATTTAGCTGGTTCGTTGACTTGGTAGTTAGCCAGTTAGTTGACTGGTTATTTAGCCAGGACTTGACTGGCTAGTTAGCCAGTTAGTAGACTGCTAATAAAGCCGGTTACTTGACGGGAGAGTTAGCCAGTTAGCTGACGGGCTACCTAGCCAGTTAGTTGACTACCTACCTAGCTGGTTAGTTGACTGGCTAGTTATCCTGTTAGTTAACTTGTTAGTTAGGCGGTTAGTTGACTGCCTAGTTTGCTGGTTAGTTGACTGGTAGTTAACCTGTCAGTTGAATGCCTATCTAGCCAGTTAGTTGACTGGATACCTAGTCGTTTAATTGACTGGCTAGTTTGCCAGTTAGTTGACTGGCTACCTAACTAGTTAGTTGACTAGCTAGTTAGCCAATTAGTTGACTGGCAACCTAGCTGGTTATTTGACTGGCTACCTAGCCGGTTAGTTTACTGGCAACCTAGCCTGTTAGTTGACTGGCTTGTTAGCCGGTTAGTTGTCTGGCTACATAGATGGTTAGTTGACTGGCTAGTTCTCCGCTTAGTTGACAGGCTACCTAGACGGTTAGTTGACTACCTAGTTAGCCGGTTAGTTGACTGACTTGTTAGCCTGTTAGTTGACTGGCAACCTAGCCGGTAGTTGACTGGCTACCTAGCTGGTTAGTTGACTGGCTATTTAGCCAGTTAGTTGACTGGCTACCTAGCCGGTTAGATGACGTGCTAGTTAGCCGGTTAGTTGACTGACTAGATAGACCGTTCTTTGACTGGCTAGATAGCTGGTAGTTGACTGGTTATTTAGCCAGATAGTTGACTGGCTAGTTAGACGGTTATTTGACTGACTAGTAAGCCGGTTAGTTGACTGGTTAGTTAGCCAGTTAGCTGACTTGCTACCTAGAAGGTTAATTGACTGGCAACCCAGCCGATTACTTGACTGGCTAGCTAGCTGATTAGTTGACTGGCTACCTAACTTTTTAGTTGACTGGCTACTTAGACGGTTAGTTTACTGGCTACCTAGCCAGTTATTTGACTGACTAGTTAACTGGTTAGTTGACTGGCTAGTTAGCCTGCTAGTTGACTGGCTACCTAGCTAGTTACTTGACTGGCTAGTTAGACGGTTAGTTGACTGGCTACCTAGCCGGTTAGTTGTCTGGCTACCTAACCGGTTATTTGACTGGCTGGTTAGTCAGTTAGTTGTCTGGCTACCTAGCCAGTTAATTGACTATCTAGTTAGACGGTTAGTTGACTGCCTACCTAGCCGGTTAGTTCAGTGGCAAGGTAGCCATTTAGTTGACTGTCCACCTAGCCGGTTAGTTGACTGGCTATCTAGCCGGTTAGTTGACTGGATACTTAGGCGGTTCATTAACTGGCTAGTTAGCTGGTTAATTGACTGGCTAGTTAGCCAGTCCATTGACTGCCTAGTTAACCGGTTAGTTGACTGGTTAGTTTGCCAGTTAGTTGACTTGCTAGTAGCTGGTTAGTTGACAGGCTATTTAGCTGGTTAGTTGACTGGTTAGTTAGCCGGTTAGCTGATTTGCTAACTAGAAGTTTAGTTGACTGGCTACCCAGCCGGTTAGTTGACTGACTAGCTAGCCGATTAGTTGACTGGCTACCTAACTTTTTAGTTGACTGGCTAGTTAGACGGTTAGTTTACTGGCTACCTAGCCGATTAGTTGACTGGTTACCCAGCCGGTTAGTTTACTGTCTACCTAGCCAGTTATTTGACTGACTAGTTAGCTGGTTAGTTGACTGGCTAGTTAGCCTGTTAGTTGACTGGCTACCTAGCTGGTTAGTTGACTGGCTAGTTAGACGGTTAGTTGACTGGCTACCTAGCCGGTTAGTTGTCTGGCTACCTAACTGGTTATTTGACTGGCTGGTTAGCCGGTTAGTTGCCTGGCTACCTAGCCAGTTAATTAACTGGCTACATAGCCGGTTAGTTGACTGGGTGCTTAGCCCATTCATTAACTGGCTTGTTAGCCGGTTAGTTGACTGGCTAGTTAGCCAGTTCGTTGACTGCCTAGTTAGCCAGTTAGTTGACTGGTTAGTTAGCCAGTTAGTGGACTGGTTAGTTAGCCTGTTAGTTGACAGACTATTAGCGGGTTAGTTGACTGGTTAGTTAGCCTGTAAGTTGACTGGCTACCTAGCCAGTTAGTTGACTGACTACCTAGATGTTTAGTTGACTGTCTAGTTAGCCGGTTAGTTGACTGGCTAGTTAGCCTATTAGTTGACTTGTTAGTTAGCCAGTTAGTTGACTGACTACTTAGACGGTTACTTGACTGGCTACTTAGCCGGTTAGTTAACTGGGTATCTAGACAGTTATTTGAATCCCTATCTAGCCGGATAGTTGACTGGATTTCTAGCCGGTTATTTAATTTGCTAGTTAGCCTGTTAGTTGCCTGGCTAACTAGCCGGTTAATTGACTGGGTAGTTTGCCAGTTATTTGACTGGTTACCTAACTGGTTAGTTGACTGGCTAGTTATCTGGGTAATGGACTGAATACCAAGCCTGTTATTTGACTGGCTAGTTAGCCATTTCGTTGACTGGCTACCTAGCTTGTTAGTGGACTGGTTAGGCAGTTAATTCACTGGCTACCTAGATGGTTAATTGACTGGCTACTTAGCTGGTTACTTGACTGGTTACTTAGCCGGTTAGTTGACTGGCTACCTAGCCGGTAATTTGACTGGCCAGCCAGCTGGTTTGTTGACTGGCTACCTAGCCTTTTAGTTGAATGGCTACCTAGCCGGTGAGTTGACTGGCTACAGAGCCAGTTAGATGACTGGCTATCTAGTTGGTTAGTTGACTGGCTATCTAGACGGTTAGTTGACTGGCTATCTAGCCCGTTAGTTGACTGGCTATCTAGCCGGTTATTGACTGCCTATCTAACCAGTTAGTTGACTGGCTATCTAGCTAGTTAGTTGACTGATTATCTAGCCTGTTAGTTGACTGGCTATCTAGCCAGTTAAATTGACTGGCTACTTATATTGTTAGTTGACTGGCTACCTATCCGGATTGTTGACTGGCTATATAGGCAGTGAGTTGCCTGGCTATCTAGCCGGATAGTTGACTGGCTATTTAGCCAGTTATTTGACTGGCTAGTCAGCCGGTTAGTTGACTGGCTGTCGAGCCGGTTAATTGATTGGCTATCTAGCCCATTAGTTGACTGGCAAGTTAGACGGTTAGTTGACTGGATAACTAGTCGGTTTCTTCATGGCTATGTAGCCGGTTACTTGACTGGCTATCTGGCCGGTTACTTGATTGCCTGTCTACCTGGTTAGTTGACTGCATATGTAGCCAGTTAGTTGACTGGCTAGTTAGCCGGTTAGTTGACTGGTTATCTAGCCGGTTAGTTGACTGCTTATCTAGCCAGTTAGTTGACTGATTATCTAGCCGGTTAGTAGACTGGCTATCTAGCCGAGAGTTGACTGCCTATCCAGCTGGTTAGTTGACTGGCTATCTAGCCAGTTAGTTGACTGGCTAGTCAGCCGGTTAGTCGACTGGCTATCTAGCTGGTTAGTTAACTGGCTAGTTAGCCTGTTAGTTGACAGGCTAGTTAGTCGGTTAGTTGAATGGCTATCTAGCTGGTTAGTTGCCTGGCAATCTAGCCGGTTAGTTGACTGGCTAGTCAGCCAGTTGCTTGCTTGCCTGTCTAGCCAGTTAGTTGACTGCCTATCTCGCCGGTTAGTAGACTGGCTAGTTAGCCGGTTAGTTGACTGGCTATCTAGCTGGTTAGATGACTGGCTATCTAGACGGTTAGTTGACTGGCTATGTAGCCGGTTAGGTATCTCCCTATCTAGCTGGTTAGATGACTGCCTATCTAGCCGGTTATTTGACTGGCTATCTAGCCGGTTAGTTGACTGCCAATCTAGCTGTTATTTGACTGGCTATCTAGTCGCTTAGTTGATTGGCTACCTAGCCGATTCGACTGACTAGTCAGCCGATTAGTTGACTGGCTACCAGCTGGGTCATCGATTGGCTAGTCAGCCACTTAGTTGACTTGCTACCTATCCACTTCGTCGTCTGGCTAGTCAGCTGGCTATTTGACTGGTTACCTAGCTGGTTCGTCTACTAGCTAGTCAGCCAGTTAGTTGACTGCCTACCTAGGCGGTTTCTCGATTGGCTAGTCAGCCATTTAGTTGACTAATTACCTAGATGATTTATTGACTCGCTACCTAGCCTGTGGGTCGAATGGCTACCTAGCCAGTTCGTTGACTGGCAACCTAGCCAGTTAGTTGACAGCCTACATATCCAGTTCGTTGACTGACTACCTAGATGGTTAGTTGACTGGCTAACTAGCTGGTTCGTTGACTGGCTAATTAGCCGGTTATTTTACTTGGTAGTTAGTCGGCTCATTGACTGCATAGTTAGCCAGTTAGTTGAATGGTTGTTTATTTGGTTATTTGACTGGCTGATTAGCCAGTTAGTAGACTGCCAATTTAGCCAGTTAGTTGATGGGATAGTTAGCCAGTTAGCTGATGGTCTACCTAGCTGGTTAGTTGACTGGCTACCTAGCTGGTTTATTGACTGGCTAGTTAGCCTGTTAGTTTACTGGCTACCTACACGGTTCGTTGACTGGCTGGTTAGCTGCTTAGTTGACTGGCTACTTAGCCAATTCATTGACTGGCTAGTTAGCCGGTGAGTTGACTGGTTAGTTAGCCGGTTAGATGACTGGCTACATGGCCGCTTAATTGACTGAGTAGTTAGCCGATTAATTGAGTCATTAGTTAGCTAGTTAGCTGATTGGCTACATAGCCGGTCAGTTGACTGGCTACCTAGCCTGTTAGTTGACTGGCTAGTGAGTCGGTTACTTAACTGGCTATTAGCCAGTTCGTGACTAGCTTCCTAAGCTGTTAGTTGACTGGCTACCTAGCTGGTTCCTTTACTGGCTACCTATTCGGTTAGTTGACTGGCAACCTAGCCGGTTCATTGACTGGCAACCTAGCCGGTTAGTTGACTGGCTACCTAGCCAGTTCGTTGACAGGCTACCTAGCCGGTTAGTTGACTAGCTAATTAGCTGGTTCATTGACTGGCTAGTTAGCCGGTTAGTTGACTGGCTTTTTAGCCGGTTCGTTGACTTGGTAGTTAGCCAGTTAGTTGACTTGTTATTTAGCCGGGTAGTTGACTGGGTAGTTAGCCAGTTAGTAGACTGCCAATAAAGCCGGTTCATTGACGGGATAGTTAGCCAGTTAGCTGATGGGCTACCTAGCCGGTTAGTTGACTGCCTACCTAGCTGGTTAGTTGACTGGCTAGTTATCCTGTTAGTTGACTTGTTAGTTACGTGGTTAGTTGACTGCCTAGTTTGCTGGCTAGTTGACTGATTAGTTAGCCTGTTAGATGAATGCCTATCTAGCCGGTTAATTGACTGGCTACCTAGTCGATTAATTGACTGGCTAGTTTGCCAGTTAGTTGACTGGCTACCTAACTAGTTAGTTGACTGGCTAGTTAGCCGATTACTTGACTGGCAACCTAGCTGGTTATTTGACTGGCTACCTAGCAGGTTAGTTTACTGGCAACCTAGCCTATTAGTTGACTGGCTTTTTAGCCATTTAGTTGTCTGGCTACATAGATGGTTAGTTGACTGGCTAGTTCTCTGCTTAGTTGACAGGCTACCTAGCCGGTTAGTTGACTGCCTAGTTAGCCGGTTAGTTCACTGACTTGTTAGCCTGTTAGTTGACTGGCAACCTAGCCAGTAGTTGACTGGCTACCAGGGGGTTAGTTGACTGGCTATTTAGCTGGTTAGTTGACTGACTACCTAGCCGGTTAGATGACAGACTAGTTAGCCGGTTAGTTGACTGACTAGATAGACCATTCTTTGACTGGCTAGTTAGCCGGGGAGTTGACTGGTTATTTAGCCAGTTAGTTGAATGGCTAGTTAGCCAGTTTTTGACTGACTAGCAAAACGGTTAGTTGACTGGTTAGTTAGCCAGTTAGCTGACTTGCTACCTAGAAGGTTAGTTGACTGGCTATCCAGCCGGTTAGTTGACTGGCTAGCTAGCCGATTAGATGACTGGCTACCTAACGTTTTAGTTGAGTGACTAGTTAGACGGTTAGTTTACTGGCTACCTAGCCGATTAGTTGACTGGTTACCCAGCCGGTTAATTTACTGTCTACCTAGCTGGTTATTTGACTGACTAGTTAGCTGGTTAGTTGACTGGCTAGTTAGCCTGTTAGTTGACTGGCTACCTAGCTGGTTATTTGACTGGCTAGCTAGACTGTTAGTTGACTGGCTACCTAGCCGGTTAGTTGTCTGGCTACCTAAACGGTTATTTGACTGTCTGGTTAGCTGGTTAGTTGCCTGGCTACCTAGTCAGTTAATTGACTGTCTAGTTAGATGGTTAGTTGACTGCCTACCTAGCCAGTTAGTTTGAATTTGGCCAAGTTTAACCATTTAGATTTGACTTTTTCCCACCTAGCGCGGTTTAAGGTTGGACGGGCCCCCCTAAAAATTAGCCATTTAGTTGACTGGATTATTTAGCCGGTTACTTTTTTAAAACTGGCTAGTTAGCCGGTTAGTTGAATGGCTAGTAAGCCAGTTCGTTGACTGCCTAGTTAGCCAGTTAGTTGACTGGTTAGTTAGCCAGTTAGTTGGCTGGTAGTTAGCTGGTTAGTTGACAGGCTATTTAGCTGGTTAGTTGACTGGTTAGTTAGCCTGTAAGTTGACTGGCTACCTAGCCAGTTAGTTGACTGACTACCTAGATGTTTAGTTGACTGGCTAGTTATTCGGTTAGTTGACTGGCTAGTTAGCCTATTAGTTGACTTGTTAGTTAGCCGGTTAGTTGACTGGCTCGTTAGCCAGTTAGTTGACTGCCTATTTAGCCGGTTAGTTGACTGGCTATCTAGCAGGTTAGTTGACTGGCTATCCAGCCGGTTAATTGACTGGCTAGTTAGCTGGATAGATGACTGGCTATATAGCCAGTTAGTTGACTGGCTATCTAGACAGTTATTTGACTGGGTAGTTAGCCGGTTAGTTGACTGCCTGTCTAGACGGTTACTTGAATGGTTGTCTAGCCTGTTAGTGGACTGGCTATTTAGCCGGTTATTTGACTGGCTAGTTAGCCGGACATTTGACTAGCTATCTAGGCGGTTACTTGCCTGGCTATCTAGCCTGTTAGTTGACTGGCTATTTAGCTGGTTACCTGCTTGCCTGTGTAGCCAGTTAGTTGACTTTATCTAGACGGTTACTTGACTGGCTACTTAGCCAGTTAGTTAACTGGGTATCTAGACAGTCATTTGACTCCCTATCTAGCCTGGATAGTTGACTGGATTTCTAGCCGGTTATTTGATTTGCTAGTTAGCCTGTAAGTTCCCTGGCTAACTAGCCGGTTAATTGACAGGCTAATTTGCCAGTTAGTTGACTGGCTACCTAACTGATTAGTTGACTGGCTAGTTATCTGGGTAATGGACTGGATAACAAGCCTGTTAGTTGACTGGCTAGTTAGCCGTTTCGTTGACTGGCTACCTAACTTGTTAGTGGATTGAATAGTTAGCCAGTTAATTCACTGGCTACCTAGATGGTTAATTGACTGGCTACCTAGCCGGTTACTTGACTGGCTAGTTAGCTGGTTAGTTGACTGGCTACCTAGCCAGTTAATTGACTGGCTACATAGCCTGGTTTTTTGACTGGCTACCTAGCCTGTTAGTTAAATGGCTACCTAGCTGGTTAGTTGACTGGCTAGATAGCTGGTTAGTTGACTGACTGGTTAGACGGTTCGTTGACTGGTTAGCTGGTTAGTTGACTGGTTAGTTAGCCGGTTAGTTGACTGGCTAGTTAGCCATTTAGTTGACTGGCTAGTAAGCCGTTTAGTTGACTGCTTAGTTAGCCGATTAGCTTACTTGCTACCTAGCAGGTTAGTTGACTGGCTAACTAGCCGGTTAGTTGAGAAGCTACCTAAATTTTTAGTTGACTGACTAGTTAGACGGTTAGTTTACTGTCTACCTAACCTGGTTAGTTGACTGGCTACTCAGCTGGTTAGTTTACGGGTCTAGTTAGCAGTTAGTTGACTGGCTACTTAGCTGGTTAGTTGACTGGCTAGTTGGGCAGTTAGTTGACTGGCTACATAGCCAGTTAGATGACTGGCAACCACGCCAGTTAGTTGACTGGCTAGTTAGCCGGTTGGTTGACTGGCAAGTTAGCCAGTTAGTTGACTGGCTACCTAACTGGTTCATTGACTGGCTACCTAGCCAGTTAGTTGACTGGCTACCTAGCCGGTGCATTGATTGGCTACCTAGAAGCTTATTTGAATGGCTACCTAGCCGGTTCAGTGACTGGCTATTAGCCGTTAGTTGACTGGCTATCTAGCCCCGTTCCTTGACAAGCTATCCAGCCTGTTAGTGGACTGGCTATTTAGCAGGTTAGTTGACTGGCTAGTTAGCCGGATAGCTGACTGGCTATCTAGGTGCTTACTTGCCTGGCTCTATAGCCTGTTAGTTGACAGGCTATCTAGTGGGTTACTTGCTTGCCTGTCTATCCGGTTAGTTCACTCTATATCTAGCCAGTTAGTTGACTGGCTAGTTAGCCGGCTAGTTTATTGGCTATCTAGCCAAATACTTTACTGCATATCTAGCTGGTTAGTTGACTGGCCTTCTAGCCGGTTACTTGACTGGCTAGATAGCCTGTTAGTTGACTGGCTAGATAATCGGTTAAAAGACTGGCTAATTTGCCATTTAATTGATTGGCTACCTAACTGGTTAGTTGACTGGCTAGTTAGCCTGTTAGTTGACTGGCTACCTCGTTGGTTATTTGACTGGCTACCTAGCCGGTTTGTTGACTGGCTACCTAGCCTGTTAGTTGACTGGCTAGTTAGAAGGTTAGTTGTCTGGCTACCTAGCCGGTTAGTTGACTGGCTAGTTAGTCGGTTAGTTGACAGGCTACATAGCTGGTTAATTGATGACCTACTTAACCAGTTAGATGACTGGCTAGTTAGCCAGTTAGATAACTGGCTACCTAGCCGGTTAGTTGACTGGCTACCTAAGTTGTTAGTTGACTGGCTAGTTAGAAGGTTAGCTTACTGCCTACCTAGCCGGTTAGTTGACTGGCTACCCAGCTAGGTCGTTTACTGGCTACCTAGCCAGTTAGTTCACTGAATATTTAGCCCGTTATTTTACTGGCAATTTAGCCGGTTAGTTGAATGGCTATTTAGTCGGTTTGTTGACTGGAAACCTAGCCGGTTAGTTGACTGGGTAGTTAGATGGTTAGTTGACTGGCTGCCTAGCCTGGTTAGTTGAGTGGCTAGTTTGCCTGTTAGTTGACTGGCTACCTAGCCAGGTGTTGACTGGCTAGTTAGCAGGTTAGTTGACTGGCTACCAGCCGGTTAGTTGACTGGCAAGTTAGCCAGTTAGTTGACTGGCTACCTAGACGGTTAGTTGACTGGCTACCTAGCACGTTATTTGACTAGCTAGTTAGCCGGTTAGTTGAATGGCTACCAAGATTGTTCATTCACTGCCTACCTAGCCGGTTAGTTGACTGGCTGCCTAACCTATTCGTTGACTGGCTACAAGCTGGTTAGTTGAATGACTAGTTTGTTCGTTGACTGGCTATTTAGCCGGTTAATCGACTGGTTGGTTAGCTGGTTAGTTGACTGGCTAGTTAGCCGGTTAGTTGACTGGTTAGTTAGCCGGTAGTTGACTGGTTAGGGTAGTTGACTGGTTAGTTAGCTGGTTAGTTGACTGGCTACCTAGCCGGTTAATTGACTGGCTACCTAGCTGGTTAGTTGACTGGCTAGTTACCCGGGATTAAGCTGACCTTGTTTTAGTTAGCCAGTTATTTGACAGCCTAGTTAGCCGATTAGTTACCTGGTTAATTAGCCAGTTAGTTGACTGTCTATGTACCAAGTTAGTTGACTGGCTATCTACCCAGTTAGTTGACTGACTAGTTAGCCAGTTAGTTGACTGCCTATTTAGCCGGATAGTTGACTGGCTAGTTAGCCTGTTAGTTGACTGCCTATTTTGCCTGATAGTTGACTGGCTACCTAGCCTGTTAGTTGACTGGCTAGTTAGACCGTTAGTTGTCTGGCTTCTAGCTGGTTAGTAGACTGGCTAGTTAGCCGGTTAGTTGACATGATACCTAGCTGGTTAGTTGACTGCCTACTTAGCCAATTAGAGGACAGGCTAGTTAGCCAGTTAGATGACTGGCTACCTAGCCTGTTAGTTGACTGGCTACCTTGCCAGTTAATTGACTGCCTATTTAGCCAGTTAGTTGACTGGCTACCTAGCCGGTTAGTTGACTGGCTACCTTGCCGGTTAGTTGACTTTCTAGTTAGCCAGTTAGTTGACTGGCTACCTTGCCTCTCTGTTGACTGGCTACCTAGCCCGTTATTTGATTGGCTACTTAGCCAGTTAATTGGCTGGATGCCTAGCTGGTTTGTTGACTGGCTACCTAGCCGGTAGTTGACTGGCTACCTAGCCGGTTAATTGACTGGCTACCTAGCCTGTTAGTTGACTGGCTAGGTAGCTGGTTAGTTGACTGGCAATCTAGCTGGTTACCTACTTGCCTGTCTAACCGGTTAGTTTACTGCCTATCTAGTCGGTTAGTTGACTGGCTAGTTAGCCGGTTAGTTGACTGGCTATCTAGCCAGTTAGTTTACTGCATATCTATCTTGTTAGTTGACTCGCCTTCTAGCCGGTTACTTGACTGGCTAGATAGCCTGTTGGTTGACTGGTTATCTAGTCAGTTAATAGACTGGCTAATTTTCCAGGTAGCTGACTGGTTACCTAACTGGTTAGTTGACTGGCTAAGTTAGCCTGTTAGTTGACTGGCTACCTAGTTGGTTATTTGACTGGCTACCTAGGCAGTTTGTTGACTGGCTACCTAGCCTGTTAGTTGACTGGCTAGTTAGATGGTTAGTTTTCTGGCTTCTAGCCGGTTAGTTGACTGGCTAGTTAGCTGGTTAGTTGACAGCCTACCTAGCTGGTTAGTTGACTGCCTACTTAGCCAGTTAGATGACTGGCTAGGTAGCCAGTTAGATAATTGGCTACCTAGCCAGTCAGTCGACTGGCTACCTTGCCAATCAGTTCACTGGCTATTTAGCCGATTAGTTGACTGTCTACCTAGCCGGTTAGTTGAATGGCTAGATAGCCAGGTAATTTGACTGGTTACCTTGCCATAGTTGACTGTCTAGTTAGCCAGGTAGTTGACTGGCTAGATAGCCTGTCTGTTTATGGCTACCTAGCCTGTTATTTGACTTGCTACTTAGCCAGTTAATTGACTGGATGCCTAGCTGATTCATTGAGTGGCTACCTAGCTGGTTAGTCGACAGGCTACCTACCCGGTTAATTGACTGGCTACCTAGCCCATTAGTTGACTGGCTAGGTAGCCAGTTAGTTGACTGGCTATCAAGCTGGTTACTTGCTTGCCTATCTAACCAGTTAGTTACCTGCCTTTCTAGCCAGTTAGTTGACTGGCTAGTTAGCTGGTTAGTTGACTGTCAATCTAGCCAGTTAGTTTACTGCATATCTAGTTGGTTAGTTGACTGGCCTTCTAGCTGGTTACTTGACTGGCTAGATAGCCTGTTAGTTGACTGGCTATCTAGTCGGTTAATAGACTGGATAATTTGCCAGTTAGTTGACTGGCTACCTAGCTGGTTATTTGACTGGCTAATTAGCCAGTTAGTTGACTGGCTACCTAGCCAGTTAATTGATTGGCTAGTTAGCTGGTTAGTTGACTGGCTACCTAAGTTGTTAGTTGACTGGCTAGTTAGACGGTTAGCTTACTTCCTACCTAGTAAGTTAGTTGACTGGTTACCCAGCTGGTTCGTTTACTGGCTACCTAGCCAGTTAGTTCACTGGCTATTTAGCCCGTTATTTGACTGGCTACTTAGCCGGTTAGTTGACTGGCTATTTAGCCGGTTTGTTGACTGGAAACCTAGCCGGTTAGTTGACTGGGTAGTTAGACGGTTAGTTGACTGGCTACCTAGCTGGTTAGTTGACTGACTACCTAGCCAGTTAGTTGAGTGTCTATTTAGCCTGTTAGTCTAACTGGCTAATTAGCCAGTCATCTAACTGGTTAAGTAGGCAGTCAACTAACCAGCCAGGTACCCTGTCAACTAACTGGCTAACTAGCCAGTCAACTAACCGGCTAGAAGCCAGACAACTAACTGTCTAACTAGCCAGTCAACTAACAGACTAGGTAGCCAGTCAACAAACCGGCTAAGTAGCCAGTCAAATAACCAACTAGGTTGCCAGTCAACTAACAGGCTAACTAGCCAGTCAAATAACCTGTTAGTTAGCCAGTCAACTAACTGGCAAATTAGCCAGTCTATTAACCAGCTAGATAGCCAGTCAACTACCCTGCTAACTAGCCAGCCAGGTAGTTGACTGGCTAGTTAGCAGGTTAGTTGACTGGCTACCAGTCGGTTAGTTGACTGGCAAGTTAGCCAGTTAGTTGACTGGCTACCTAGATGGTTAGTTGACTGGCTACCTAGCACGTTATTTGACTGGCTAGTTAGTCGGTTAGTTGAATGGCCACCAAGACTGTTCATTGACTGTCTACCTAGCTGGTTAGTTGACTGGCTGCCTAACCTGTTTGTTGACTGGCTACTAGCCGGTTAGTTGACTGGCTAGTTTGACTGTTCGTTGACTGGTTATTTAGCCAGTTAATCGACTGGTTGGTTAGCCTGTTAGTTGACTGGCTAGTTAGCCGGTTAGTTGACTGGTTAGTTAGCCAGTTAGTTGACTGGCTACCTAGCCAGTTAGTTGACTGGCTACCTAGCCGGTTAGTTGACTGGCTAGTTATCCGGTTAGTTGACTGACTAGTTATCCGATTTACTGACTTGTTAGTTAGCCAGTTATTTGACAGCCTTGTTAGCTGCTTAGTTACCTGGTTAGTTAGCCAGCTAGTTGACTGCCTATGTAGCCAGTTAGTGACTAGCTATCTAGCCGGTTAGTTGACTGTCTAGTTAGCCAGTTTGTTGACTGCCTATTTAGCCAGATAGTTGACTGGCTAGTTAGCCGGTTAGTTGACTGCCTATTTTGCCTGATAGTTCACTGGCTACCTAGCCTGTTAGTTGACTGCCTAGTTAGACGGTTAGTTGTCTGGCTTCTAGCCGGTTAGTTGACTGGCTAGTTAGCTGGTTAATTGACAGGTTACCTAGCTGATTACTTGACCACTTACTAAGCCAGTTAGATGACAGGCTAGTTAGCCAGTTAGATGACTGGCTACTTAGCTGGTTAGTTGACTGGCTACCTTGCCAGTTAGTTGACTGGCTAGTTAGCCGGTTATTTGACTGGCTACCTCGCCGATTAGTTGACTGTCTAGTTAGCCGGTTAGTTGACTGGCTACATAGCCTGTCTGTTGACTGGCTACCTAGCCCGTTATTTGACTGGCTACTTAGCCAGTTAATTGACTGGATGCCTAGCTGGTTTGTTGACTGGCTACCTAGCTGGTTAGTTGACTGGCTACCTAGCCAGTTAATTCACTGGCTACCTATCCCGTTAGTTGACTGGCTAGGTAGCTGGTTAGTTGACTGGGTATCTAGCCAGTTACTTGCTTGCCTGTCTAACCGGTTAGTTGACTTCCTATCTAGTTGGTTAGTTGACTGGCTAGTTAGCCAGTTCGTTGACTGACTATCTAGCCAGTTAGTTTACTGCATATCTAGCCAGTTAGTTGGCTGGCCTTCTAGCCAGTTCCTTGACTGGCTAGATAGCCTGTTAGTTGACTGGCTATCTCGTCGGTTAATAGACTGGCTAATTTTCCAGTTAGCTGACTGGCTACCTAACTTGTTAGTTGACTGGCTATTTAGCCTGTTAGTTGACTAACTAGTTGGTTATTTGACTGACTACCTAGCTGGTTTGTTGACTGGCTACCTAACCTGTTAATTGACTGGCTAGTTAGACGGTTAGTTGTCTGGCTACCTAGCCGATTAGTTGACTGACTAGTTAGCTGGTTAGTTGACAGCCTACCTAGCTAGTTAGTTGACTGCCTACTTAGCCTGTTAGATGACTGGCTAGTTAGCCGGTTAGATGACTGGCTACCTAGCCGGTGAGTTGACTTGCTACATTGCCAGTTACTTCACCTGCAATTTATCCGGTTAGTTGACTTGTTACCTAGCTGGTTAGTTGACTGGCTACTTAGCTGGTTATTTGACTGGCTACTGTGCCGGTTAGTTGACTCTCTAGTTAGATGGGTAGTTGACTGTCTACATTGCCTGTCTGTTGACTGGCTATGTAGCCCGTTAGTTGACTGGCTACTTAGCCAGTTAATTGACTGGCTGCCTAGCTGGTTCATTGACTGGCTACCTAGCCGGTTAGTTGACTGGCTACCTAGCTGGTTAATTGACTGGCTACCTAGCCCATTAGATGGCTGGCTAGGTAGCCAGTTAGTTGACTGGCTATCTAGCCGGTTACTTGCTTGCTTGTTTAAGTGGTTAGTTGACTGGCTATCTAGCCGGTTAGTTGACTGGCTAGTTAGCCGGTTAGTTGACTGGCTACCTAGGCGATTAGTTGACTGCATTTCTAGCCAGTTAGTTGAATGGCTGTGTAGCCAGTTAGTTGACTGCCTGTGTAGCCGTGTAGTTGACTGGGTACATAGCCGGTTAGTTGACTGGCTACCTAGCCTGTTAGTTGACTGGCTAGTTAGCTGGTTACTTGACTGGCTACCTAGCTGGTTGGTTGACTGGCAAGTTAGCCAGTTAGTTGACTGGCAAGTTAGCCAGTTAGTTGACTGGCAAGTTAGCCAGTTAGTTGACTGGCTACCTAGCCAGTTAGTTGACTGGTTATTTAGCCGGTTATTTGACTGCCTACCTTGCTGCTTAGTTGACTTCCTAGTTAGCCAGTTAGTTGACTGGCTACATAGCTGGTTACTTGACTGGCTACCTAGCTTGTTAGTTGACTGGCTATTTAGCCATTTAGTTGACTGGCTACCTAGCAGGTTAGTTGACTGGCTACCGAGCCAGTTTGTTGACTGTCTAAATAGCCACTTAATTGACTCGTTAGTTAGACGGTTAGTTGACTGGCTATCTAGATGGTTAGTTGACTCGCTATCTAGCAGGTTAGTTGACTGGCTATCTAGCCTTTAGTTGACAGGCTATTTAGCTGATAAGTTGATTGGCTATCTATCCATTTAGTTAACTGGCTATCTAGTCGGTTAGTTTACTGTCTATATAGTCAGTTAGCTAAGCTGGCTAGTTAGACAGTTAGTTGACTGGCTATCTAGCCGGTTAGTTGACTGGCTATCTAGCAAGTTAGTTGACTGGGTGGTTAGCCATTTAGTTGTCTGGCTATCTAGCCAGTTATTTGCATGGCTATCTAGCCGGTTAGTTGACTTGCTATCTAGCCGGTTACTTGCTTGCCTGTCTATCTGGTTAGTTGACTGCCTATCTAGCCTGTTAGTTTACTGACTAGTTAGCCGGTTAGTTGACTGGCTATCTAGCCGGGTAGTTGACTGCATATCTAGCTGGTTAGTTGACTGGCTATCTAGCCAGTTAGTTGACTGCCTATCTAGAGAGCCTGTTAGTTGACTGGCTACATAGCCCATTAGTTGACTGGCTAGTTAACCGATTACTTCACTGGCTACCTAGCCGGTTCATTGATTGACTTCTAACCAGTTAATTGACTGGCTACCTAGCCGGTTTGTTGACTGACTACCTAGCTGGGTAGTTGACTGGCTACCTAGCCTGCTCGTTGACTGCCTAGTTAGCCATTCAGTTGACTTCCTAGTTAGCCAGTTCGTTGACAGGCTACCTAGCCGTTTAGTTGACTTTCTAGTTAGCCAGTTAGTTGACTGGCTACATAGTCGGTTAGTTGATTGGCTACATAGCCTGTTAGTTGACTGGCTAGTTAGCCGGTTAGTTGACTGGCTACCTAGCAGGTTCATTCACTGGCTACCTAACCGGTTATTTCACTTGCTACCTAGCTTGTTCGTTGAATGGCTACCTAGCCAGTTAGTTGACTGGTTATCTAGCTGGTTGTTTAACTGGCTAGTTAGCCGGTCAGTTGACTGGCTAGTTAGACGGTTCGTTGACTGGCTAGTTAGCCTGTGAATTGACTGGTTAGTTAGCCGGTTATTTGACTGGCTAGTTAGCGGTTTATTTGACTGGCTAGTTAGCCGGTAAGTTGACTGGTTATTTTGCCGGTTAGCTGACTGGCTACCTAGCTGGTTAGTTGACTGGCTGCCTAGCCAGTTAGTTGACTGTCTAGTTAGCCAGTAAGTTGACTGGCTAGATAGCTGGTTAGTTAACTTGTTAGTTAGCTGGTTAGTTGATGGGCTATCTAGCCAGTTAGCTGACTGGCTAGTTAGCCAGTTAGTTGACTGCCTATCTAGCCGGATAGTTGACTGGCTACCTAGCCGGTTAGTTGACTGGAGACCTAACTGGTTAGTTTACTGGTTAGTTAGCCTGTTAGTTGACTTGCTAGTTATCTGGTTAGTTGACTGGCTATATAGCCAGTTAGTTGACTGAATATCTAGCCGGTTAGTTGACTTTCTAGTTAGCCGGTTAGTTGACTGGCTATCTTGCTGAGTAGTTGACTGCCTATCTAGCTGGTTATTTGACTGGCTATATAGTTGGCTATTTGACTGGCTATCTAGCCGGTTTTTAACTGCCTATCTAGCTGGTTAGTTGATAGCCTATCTAGCCATTTAGTTGACTGGCTGGTCAGCTGGTTACATGATTTCCTATCTAGCCGGCTAGTTGACTGCCTCTCTATCTGGTTAGTTGACTGCCTTTCTAGCCAGTTAGTTGACTTGCTATCTAGCGGTTAGTTGAATAGCTACCTAGCCAGTTTGTCGACTGGCTAGTCAGCCAGTTAGTTGATGGATACCTAGCTGGTTCGTCCACTGGTTAGTCAGCCGTTTAGTTCACTGGCTACCTAGCCAGTTCTTTGACTAGCTAGTCATTCGGTTAGTTGATTGGCTACCTAGCCAGTTCATCAATTGGCTATTCAGACGGTTAGTTGACTGGCTACCTAGCTGGTTTGTCGACTGGCTACCTAGCGGATTAGTCAACTGGCTACCTAGCCGCTTAATTGGCTGGCTACCTAGTCAGATATTTGACTGGCAAGTTAGCCGGTTAGTTGACTGGGTACCTAGCCGGTTAGTTGACTGACTAGTTAGCCAGTTAGTTTGCTTGCTAGTTAGCCAGTTAGTTGACTGGCTACGTAGCCGGTTAGTTGACTGGCTATCTAGACGTTTATTTGACTGGCTAGTTAGCCAGTGAGTTGACTGGGTACCTAGCCAATTAGTTCATAGGCTAGTTAGGCGGTTAGTTGACTGGCTACCTAGCCTGTTATTTGACTGACTAGTTAGCCGGTTAGTTGACTGGCTAGTTAGCCAGTTAGTTGACTGGCTACCTAGCCGATTAGTTGACTGGCAAACTAGCTGGTTAGTTGACTTGCTACCCAGCTGGCTAGTTGACTGGCTAGTTAGCCGGTTCAGTAAATGGCTGCCTAGCTGGTTAGTTGACAGGCTAGTTAGCAGGTTAGTTGACTGGCTACCTAGCCAGTTATTTGACTGGCTACCTATCCGGTTATTTGACCGGCTAGTTATCCGGAAATTGACTGGCTACCTAGCCGGTTAGTTGACTGACTAGTTAGCCATTTAGTTGATTGGCTACCTAGCCTGTTAGTTGACTGGCTAGTTAGTTGGTTAGTTGAATGGCTACCTAGCCCGTTAGTTGACTGGCTAGTTAGCCATTTAGTTGACTGACTAGTTAGCCAGTTAATTAACTCGTTAGTTAGCCAGTTAGCTGACTGGATAACTAGCTGGTTAGTTGACTGGCTAACTAGCTGGTTAGTTGACTGGCTAGTTAGCCTGTTAGTTGCCTGGCTAGTTAGCCAGTTAGTTGACTGGTTAATTAGCCATTTAGTTGACTGGTTAATTAACCCCTTAGTTGACTGCCTATGTAGCCGGTTAATTGACTGGCTTTCTAGCCTGTTAGTTGACTGGCTAGTTAGCCAGTTAGTTGACAGGCTACCTAGCTCTTAGTTGACTGACTACCTAGCCAGTTAGTTGACTGGTTAGTTAACTGGTTAGTTGACTAGCTACCTAGCGATTAGTTGAATGACAAGTAAGCCATTTAGTTGACTGCCTACCTAGTGGGTTAGTTGACTGGCACCTTGCCCGTTTTTGAATGGATAGTTGGCCAGTTAGTTGACTGACTTCCTAGCATGTTTGTTGACTGGCTACATAGCTGGTTAGTTGACTGGCTTCCTAGCCGGTTCTTTGACTGGCTACCTAGCAGTTAATTGACTGGCTACATAGCTGGTTCTTTGACTGGCTAGTTAGCCAGTTAGATGACTGACTAGCTAGTTGGCTCGTTGACTGGCTACCTACCGGTTAATTGACTGACTAGTTAGCCGTTTAGTTGATTGGCTTCCTAGCCTGTTAGTTGACTGACTAGTTAGTCGGTTAGTTGACTGGCTACCTAGCCCATTAGTTGACTGGCTAGTTAGCCGTTTAGTTGACTGACTACTTAGCCGGTTAATTAACTCATTAGTTAGCCAGTTAGCTGACTGGATATCTAGCCGTTTAGTTGACTGGCTTCCTAGCTCGTTAGTTGACTGGCTAGTTAGCCTGTTAGCTGACAGGCTAGTTAGCTGGTTAATTGACTGGCTAATTAGCCATTTAGTTGACTGGTTAATTAACCCCTTAGTTGACTGCCTATGTAGCCAGTTTATTGACTGGCTTTCTAGCCTGTTAGTTGCCTGGCTAGTTAGCCGGTTAATTGACAGGCTACCTAGCTCTTAGTTGACTGGCTACCTAGCCGGTTAGTTGACTGGCTAGTTAACTGGTTAGTTGACTAGCTACCTAGCATGTTAGTTGACTTGCAAGTTAGCCATTTAGTTGACTGCCTACCTAGCCGGTTAGTTGACTGGCTACTTAGCCCGTTAGTTGAATGGTTAGTTAGCCAGTTAGTTGACTGGCTTCCTTGCTGGTTCTTTGACTGGCTACCTAGCCGGTTAATTGACTGGCTACCTAGTTGGTTCATTGACTGGCTAGTTAGCCGGTTCGTTGACTGGCTAGTAAGCCGGTTCGTTGACTGGCTAGGTAGCCGGTTAGTAGACTGGCTATTTAGCAGGTTAGTTGACGGGATAGTTAGCCAGTTAGCTGACGGGCTACCTAGACGGTTAGTTGACTGACTACCTTGCTGGTTTGTTGACTGGCTAGTTAGCCATTTAGTTGACTTGTCAGTTAGGCAGTTAGTTGACTGCCTACTTAGCTGGTTAATTGACTGGTTAGTTAGCCGGTTAGTTGACTGCCTATCTAGCCAGTTAGTAGACTGTCTATCTAGACAGTTATTTGACTGGCTAGTTAGCCAGTTAGTTGACTGCCTACGTAGCCAGTTAGTTGACTGGCTACCTAGCTGGTTAGTTGACTGGCTACCTAGTCAAAAAGTTGACTGTTTAGTTATCCGGTTAGTTGAATTGCTTCTTAGTTGGTTATTTGACTTGCTAGTTATCCGTTTAGTTGACTGGATATCTAGCCAGTTAGTTGACTGGCTACCTATCCGGTTCTTCGACTGTCTAGTCAGCGTTAGTTGTCTGGCTACCTAGCCGGTTTGTCCACTGGCTAGTCAGCCGGTTAGTTGACAGACTACCTAGCCAGTTCTTTGACGGGCTAGTCATTCGGTTAATTGACTGGCTACCTACCCAGTTCATCGATTGGCTAGTCAACCGGTTAGTTGACTGACTACCTAGCCTGTTTCTCGACTGGCTACCTAGCACGTTAGTTGACTGGCTAGTTAGCCGGTTAGTGGACTGCCTACCTAGCCGGTTAGTTGATTGGCTACCTACCCCGTTAGTTGACTAGCTAGTTAGCTGGTTAGTTGACTGGCTACCTAACCTCT
Source organism: Cephalopachus bancanus (assembly GCA_027257055.1). Classification (NCBI taxonomy): domain Eukaryota; kingdom Metazoa; phylum Chordata; class Mammalia; order Primates; family Tarsiidae; genus Cephalopachus; species Cephalopachus bancanus. The sequence continues at coordinate 759,248 of JAPVLO010000974.1, read as the reverse complement.
TCGTTGACTGGCTACCTAGCCGGTTAGTTTACTGGCTACCTAGCCAGCTTGTTGACTGGCTAGTTAGCCACTTAGTTGACTGGCTAGTTAGCCAGTTTAATGTATGGCCAGTAAGCCGGTTAGTTGATTGGTTAGTTAGCTGGTTAGTTGACTGGCTAGTTAGCTGTTTGGTTGACTAACTAGTTATCCGGTTAATTGACTCATTATTTAGCCGGTTAGCTGACTGGATACCTAGCCAGTTAGTTGACTGGCTACCTAGCTGGTTAGTTGACTGGCTAGTTAGCCACTTAGCTGACTGGCTAGTTAGCGGTTCATTGACTGGCTAGTTAGCCGGTTAGTTGACTGGCTAACTTGCCAGTTAATTGATTGGCTACCTAGTCTGTTAGTTGATTGGCTATCTTGCCGAATATTTGTCTGGCTATCTATCCAGTTTGTTGACTGCTTCATTTGCCGGTTAGTTGGCTGTCTAACTAGCCATTTAATTGACTGCCTACCTAGCCGGTTAGTTGACTGGCTACGTAGCCAGTTAGTTGACTGCCTACCTAGCCGGTTAGTTGACTGGCAACCTAACCGTTTAGTTGACTTGCTACCTAGCTGGTCAGTTGACTGGCTAGTTAGCCAATTTGTTGAATACCTGCCTAGCCGGTTAGTTGACTGGTTACCTAGCTGGTTATTTAACTGGCTACCTAGCTGGTTAGTTGACTGGCTATTTAGCCGGTTAGTTTTCTGGCTACCTAGCCTGTTAGTTGACTGACTAGTTAGTCAGTTAGTTGACTGTCTACCCAGCCGGTTCGTTGAATGGCTCGTTAGCTGCTTAGTTGACTGGCTAGTTAGCTGGTTCATTGACTGGTTAGTTAGCTAGTTCATTGACTGGTTTGTTAGCCAGTTACTTGACTGGTTACTTATCTGGTTAGTTGACTGGCTAGTTATCCGTTTAGGTGACTGACTAGTTAGCCTGTTAATTGACTCGTTATTTAGCTGGTTAGCTGACTGTATACCTAGCCAGTAAGTTGACTGGCTACCCAGCTGGTTAGTTGACTGTCTAGTTAGCCGGTAATTTGACTGGCTAGTTAGCCGGTTAGTTGACTGGTTAATTAGCTGTTATCTGACTGCCTATGTAGCCAATAAATTGACTGGCTATCTAGCCTGTTAATTGACTGGCTACTTAGCTGGTTAGTTGACTGCCTATCTAGCTGGTTATTTGACTGTCTATCTAGTCGTTTAGTTGACTGTCTATCTAGCCAGTTAGTTGACTGGCTATCTAACCATTTAGTTGACTGGCTAGTTAGCCAGTTATTTGACTGGCTATCTAGCCAGTTAGTTGCCTGGCTATCTAGACGGTTAGTTGACTGGTTAGTTAGCCAGTTAGGTGACTGGCTATGTAGCGGTTACTTGCTTGCCTGTCTAGCAGGTTAGTTGACAGGATATCTAGCTGGTTAGTTGACTGGCTACCTAGCCAGTTAATTAACTGGTTATCTAGCCAGTTAGTTGACTGGTTATCTAACTGGTTAGTTAACTGTCTAAGTATTTATCTACCCAGCTAGTTAACTGGCTATCTAAGTATTTATCTAGTCAGCTAGTTAACTGACTATCTAAGTAGTTATATAACCAGCTAGTTATCTCTATCTAAGTAGTTATCTAGCCAGCTAGTTAACTGTCTAAGTAGTTATCTAGCCAGCTAGTTATCTGGCTATCTAAGTACTTATCTAGTCAGCTAGTTAACTAATTATCCAAGTAGTTATCTAGCCAGCTAGTTAACTAGCTATCTAAGTAGTTATCTAGCCAGCTAGTTAATTGGTATCTATGTAGTTAACTATCCAGCTAGTTAATTGGCTGTCTAAGTGGTTACCTAGACAGCTAGTTAACTGCCTATCTAAGTAGTTATCTAGGCAGCTCTTGTATTGGGTATCTAAGTAGCTATCTAGCCAGCTAGTTAGCTGGCTATCTAAGGAGTTATCTAACCACTTAACTAACCAGCTAGATAACCAGTTAACCAATCATCTAGATAACCAGTTAACCAAACAGCTGGATAACCAGTTATCTAACTAGTTAGATAACAACTTAGATGAACAATTAACTAACTAGTTAGATCACTACTTATATAACTAGCTAACTAGCTAGATAACCAGTTAACTACCCAGCTAGATAAACAGTATTCTAACCAGCTAGATAACCAGTTATCTAACCAGCTAACTAACCAGTTTGCTACCCAGCTAGATAACCAGTTAAAAAACCAGCTAGATAACCAGTTACCTAACCAGCTAACTAACTAGTTAAAAAATCAGTTAACTAATTAGTAAATTAACCCACTTAACTTGTTATCTAACTATTTAGTTACCTAGTTAGTTAACTTCTTATCTATCTAGTTAACTTGTTGTCTAACTAGTTAATTAACTAGTTAGTTAACTAATTAGATAACTAGTTAAGTTGGTTAATTTGCTAATTAGTTAACTGATTATTTAACTAGTTACTTAACTAGTTAATTAACTATTTAAGTTGATTAATTTACTAATTATTTAACTGATTATTTAACTAGTTTGTTAACTAGCTTACTCGCTAGTTATCTAGTTAGTTAACTAATTACTGAAGTTACTGACTTAACTAGGTTAGCTGACTTAAATAGTTAGGTAACTAGCTAGCCAGCTGATTTAACCAGTTAACTACTCATCTAGGCACCTGGCTAGCCAGTTGACTTAACTCCATGACTTAACTAGCTAGCAAGCTGACTTAACTAGCTGACTTCACTAGCTAGCTACCTAACTAGCCAGCTGGCTTAACTTTCTGGCTTAACTAGTAGCTAAGTTGCTGACTTTTCTCTCTGACTTAACTACCTGGCTAGTTGACATAACTTGCTGACATATAGCTAGATGCCTAGCTAGCCAGCTGACTTAACTAGCTGAAATAACTAGCCAGCCAGATGGCTAGACATCTTACTTATCCAGCTTTTTAACTAGCTAACAAGCTGAATAACCAACTGATTTAATGAGTTTCTTAAATAGCTAGCCAGTGTTTCAGCTGACTTAAATAGCTGACTTAACTAGCTATTCAGCTGGATATCCAGGTGACTTAACTTGCTGGCTAACTATCTACCCAGCTGGCTAGTCAGCTAACTTACCTAGCTGACTTAAGCTAGCAAGCTGGCTAGTCATCTCACTTAACTATCTAGGTACGTATCTAGCCGGCAGGCTAGCCAGCTGACTTAACTAGATGATTTGAACAGCTAGCCTGCTGGCTAGCAAGCTGAATTATCTAACTAGTACCTACGTAGCCAGATGCCTAGACAGCTGACTAAACCACCTGACTTAACCAGCTAGCCAGTTGGCTAGCCAGCTGACTTAACTGACTGACATCACTAGCTAGCCCGGTAGCTAAACAGCTGATTTAACTGCTAGCGACCTACCTTGCCAGTTGTCCACTCAGCACTCTTAACTGGCTGAAATAACCAATTAGCCAGCTGGCTAGCCAACTGACTTAACTGTCTCTCTAGCTAGCCTACCAGCTAGCTAGCCAGCTGACTTAACTAGCTGACCTAACTGACTAGGTACCAAGGTACTCAGCTGACTTAAATAGTTACTTAACTAACTAGGTACCTAGCTAGCCAGATGACTTAAATAGTTAGTTAACCAGCTAGTTATCTAGCTAACAAGCTGAATTATAGTTACCTGCGTAGCTTGCTAGCTGCCTTAACCAGCTAACTAACTAGTTAGCTTCCTCATTATCTAACCTGCTAGCTTGCTGAGTTAATCATTTGACTTAACTCAATAGCTAACGAGCTAGTTAGCTGATTCAACCAGCTGACTTAACTCATTAGCTAACAAGCTAACTAGCCTACTCAACCAGCTACTAAACCCCGTTTGCTAACTAGCTAGCTAGCTGACTCAACCGGCTGACTTAACACATTACTTAACTAGCTAACTACCGGACTCAACCTGCTGACTTAACCTGTTAGCTAACTAGCTAGCTAGTTGTATTAACCAGCTGACTTAATAAGGAAGTTGACTTATCTAGCTGAATTAACTAGCTGAATTAACAACTTAGAAAGCTGACTTAACTGGCTGACTTAACTAGTTAGCTAGTTGACTTAACTACCTGAATAAAATATTATTTAACTATTTAACTAACTGAAGAAATAGCTGAGTTAACGAGTTAGTTAAGGAGTTAGTTAACAATTTAGTTAATGAGTTAGTTAATGAGTTAGTTAAGTCAGTTAGCCAGAGAGCCATTTGGACAGAAGAAATAAATCAGGAATGCCCCAAGCAAATGGGAGGCGTGGTTACCCCCCAAACAAGAAAAAAAGGAAGGCTAACTTTGGGAAGATACCCATACAGTCACATGTGACTCATACCTCCATGCACTCAGGGCCACATCTTCCTTTTCGGTATCCCAAGAGCTGGTTTCTTTTGAGGAACTTTATGGCACTGAGTCAATGATCTTTAAATAAATGGATGTCATATGAAGCAGACCTGAAACAAACAACTGAAAGAGGCATGAAGCTGCTCCTAGGATTGTGGCTACTTTGTGCATAACAAATTATCAAAGAATGACAGAGACAGGGAGGGCAAGTGCATCCATAGGAGGGAGGTGGAGTGGGGTCAAGTAGATTGAATATGTGGGTCTGCAAAATCGTGGCTGAGATCTGGATCATAGATATGGATTTGGGAGCCTGCTGGGTTTAAAGGGCCCCGGGGGTTTAAATAAGGTTCTCTGAGGAGGGTGCATGTGTTGAAGGGGAGGGGCAGAAAAGAACTCATAAAAGTATGGAGGTTAGCAGGGGGGAAAAGAAGAAATTAAGAGAAAGATAGGTGGAGAAGGAGTGACAGGAGACACAGAAGAAACCTTTAGAAAGGGTTGCATCAATGACAGCAGGGGTCAGGGTCAGGCACAAAGGCCAGATGTAGGCACCTGTAGTAGAAGGTAGTGAGGTCCCTTGGAGCCAAAAGGGCCAAACTGTGTTCCCGGGCCCCTAGTTTATGAAATTAATTCTTTCAGTTCCTGAATTCCAATCACCTCACATGCTTTTTTAAAAATTCAAATGTTGGACTTATTCCCATGCCTCATGAATCAGAATATCTCTGACAAGTTCCAGGAATTTTAAATGTTTTTAAAGGATTCTGAGGTTTTAGGATGCTGGGATAGTATATGAGGTTTCTGCCTGAATTTTGAAGACCAAGAAATAAAAGGCGGGTTAGAAAGAGAAAAAATTCGGGCCTGAGAAAAGTAGCATCCTCATCGATGCCCTTTTTTGAGTTTATTATCAAAATACACCCCCACCAACAGACACCTCAATTTTTTTGAGAAAAAAATGGGATGTTCACTTGATTAACACAAAGACAGAAGAAATTTTAGCAGGGTGGAGGACAAAAGGGGACTGGATAGAAAACCACAAATACTACCTCAGGGCCACCTATCCCGTGGCAGAAAGGAGGGGTCTGTGAAGTTTGGAAGGGGGGAGGCTGAGGGGGATGTGCCTAGCCGGGAGGGGACAAGACCCCGGAGAGAAGACCCCCCCACCGCTGCTCTGCTTGGAGACCCTAGAGCAGGTACCAAGCCCAGGGGTTTGGGCATGGTGTAAGGTGGGGGATCCCAGGACCTTTCATGCAGAGTGTCTTAGGGTAATTGATGTTCCTGTGTCTGTGTGTCCCTGAGCTCAGCACATGGTGCCTGCTGCTCAGCAAGTGATTACTGATTCTGTGTACACAGAGAGGCCAAACACATCACTTTTTAGAGTGAGGCAGGGATCAGCATATTATTTTAGAAAACCTAGTTTTAAAAAATGTATTTCAAAATATGACAGTGTTTTTAAAGTCTAATTTAAACTTGTAAGTTCACAGATGTTTGCTGGAATCATTGTCTAAAATAGAAATAGCACAATCTGCATTGTCCTTTGACTTCCTAGTTTCATTGTTTCCGTTTTTGAGTTGCTACAATTCCTTCTGCCTTGTGATACAGCTGAGGTCCCCATTCCCAAAAGGCAAGTGAGCTCTGATTGGTTGGTTCAGGTGAACCAGCTCAAATTTGGGTTTGGTTCAGGTGAGCTCGGGTTTGGGTTGGTTCACGTGAGTTCTGATTGGTTGGTCCAGGAGACCTTTGATTGTTATGTGCAGATGAGCTCTCATTGGTTGGTTTCTAAACTTACAGACAAAAAAGTGCATTTTGGGGGAACTCTGGGTATTTTCAAACCCTAATCAGCAAATGGCTTTGAGGTTCTATTTAATGTTGAAATTTTATTTTATTTTATTTTTTGAGTTAGAGTCTCACTCTCTCACCCAGACTGGAGTGCAGTGGCTGCTCCTGGCCACCCCCGCTCGACCTGCTGGGTTCCCGGGGATCCTTCTACCTCGCCTTCCAAGTAGCTGGAACTAAGGCGAGCACACCCTGCCCAGCTAATTTTTTGATTTATTGTAGAGATGAGGTCTCACCCAAATTGCCCAGGCGGGTCTCGAGCCAGTGGGCTCAGGCAATCCACTCACCTCAGCCTCCAAAAGTGCAGGATTACAGTCTGAGTCATCAAGCCCGGCTGGATTTTATTTTTAAAATGGGGGTTTCATATGAGGATTTCCATGTAAATTTAAAATTGCAGCAGGTATGGTTTGGACTTCAAGCAAGACTTCTCTCCCCCTAGTAGTAGACATGGTTCCCAATCGGTGTTCCCTATCCATTTTTCCCCCCAATCCCTCTCTCCTTTTGCAGTGCTTGGTGTTTTATTTGAGTGTCCAATGTTTAGGACCAGCTTATTAGCAAGTCCTTGTGGAACATTATAGCAACCAGTAAATAATCTTTCAGTAACAGGACAGAATTGAAGACCAACAACTGAAAGAGGCATGAGACTGATTTCTAGACTTACTTGCTAGAATCATGGTGTCCAGTTTCATTCATGTTTCTGCAAAGGACATGATTTCGTTCTTTATGGCTGTGCAGTATTCCATTGTGTACATGGACCACATTTCTTCATCCAGACCACTTTTGATGAGCATCTGGGTTGGTTCCATATTTTTGCTATTGTGAGTAGTGCTGCAGTGAACATGTGTGCAGATGTCTTTTTTTATCGATATTTTTAATTTTGATATTTTGGGGTAGTTAAGGGTTAGGTATAAAAATATGCTTCATTCAGGTTCCCTTGTTGATAACACATGTCTCCCCGTCTCCAGACAGATGTGCAATACCCTTAGTCCCATCCCCCATAGTTTCCCAACACAGTCATTTTCTTATAGTATTTAAATTTGGATGATCAAGATCCACTATATGAGTGAGAATATGTCATACTCAGATTTTTGTTTCTGTGAGAGTTCACTTAGTATTATAGAGTCTAGCTCCGTCCAGGTTGCTGCAAAATTCATGATTTTGTTCTTTTTTATGGCTGCATAGTATTCCATTGTGTATACGTATCACTTTTTTTAATCCAGTCCTCTTTTGTGGACAGGTGGTTGATTCCAGGTTCTTGCTATTGTGAACAATACTGCAATAAACATTCTTGTGCGGGTATCTTTTTGATAGAGTGATTTGATTCTTCAGGGTATATTCCCAGAAGGGATTGCGGGGTTTATATGGGAGATTGATGTTTAGAGCTTTTGGGAATCGCCACACTCTTTCCACAGATGTTGCACAAGTTTACACTCCCACCAACAGTGTAAAGTGTTCCCTTTCCACACACCCTCTCCAGCAGCTGTTATTTTGTGATTGTTGATAATGGCCATTCTGACTGGAGTTAGGTGGTATCTCAGTGTAGTTATTGGACTAGTTAGTGGACTTGTCAACTAGTTAGGTGACTAGTTTGTGGACTAGTTAGTGGAATTGTTGACTATTTAGGGGACTAGTTAGTAAACTAATTGCCTAGTTAGTGTGCTAGTTATTTAGCTCGTTGACTAGTTAGTGGACTAGTAAGTCGATTAGTTAATAAAATAGTCGATTACTTCGTAGAGTATTTGGCTAGTTTTAAAATTAGTGAACTAGTTGACTAGTAGGTGGGCTAGTTATGGAATTGTTACTATTAGGGGACTTGTTAGTAAACTATCGATAGTTATGGGCTAGTTTTTAGCTAGTTGATTAGTTAGTGGACTAGTTAATCGATTAGTTAATGAATTAGTCAATTAGTTCATGGAGTAGTTGGCTAGTTATTTTATTAGTGAAGTAGTCAACTAGTTAGTGGACTATTAATGAACTTGTAGACCATGTAGTTGACTAGTCTACTAGTGAACTAGCTATCGAAGTAGTTGGCTATTTAGTGGGCTAGTTAGTGAACTAGTCATCTAGTTAGTCCCCTAGTCGACTACTTATTCGACTAGATAGTGCCCTAGACTAGTCGGCTAGTTAGTGGACTAGTAAGTGATGCAGTCGAGTATTCAGTGGATGATTTAGTGAACTAGTCGACTAGTTAGTGGACTAGTTAGTGAACTAGTCATCTAGTTAGTCGCCTAGTCAACTACTTAGTGGACTAGTTAGTGCCCTAGACTAGTCAGCTAGTTAGTTAGTGGACTAGTTAATGATATAGTAGAGTAGTCAGTGGACTATTTAGTGAAACAGTCGACTAGTTAGTGGTCTAGTTAGTGGACAAGTTGACTAGTTAGTTTACTTGTTAGTAAACTAGTTAGTGGACCAGTTAGTGAAGTATGCGACTAGTTAGTGGACTATTTAGTGGACAGGTCGACTAGTTAGTGGACTGGTTATTGGGCTGGTCGACTAGTGAGTGGACTAGTTAGTGAATTGGTTGACTAGTTAGTGGACTAGATAGTGAAGTAGTGGACTAGTTAGTGTACTAGGTAGTGGACAGGTCGACTGGCTATCTAAGCGGTTAGTTGACTGGCTATCTATCCGGTTAGTTGACTGCCTATCTAGCTGGTTTGTTGACTGGCTTTCTAGCCTGTTAGTGACTGGCTACCTAGGCCGGTTAGTCGACTGGCTACGAAGCTGGTTAGTCGGCTGGCTAGTGAGCTGGTTAGTTGACTTGCTACATAACTAGTTAGTTGACTGGGTAGTTAGCTGCTTAGTTGACTGGCTACCAAGTCGGTTAGTTGACTGGCTACTTAGCTGGTTAGTTGACTGGCTAGTTAGCTGGTTAGTTGACAGGCTACCTAGGTGGTTAGTTGACTGGATAGTTAGTCGGATAGATGAATGGCTAGTTAGCCGGTTAGTTGACTGGCTAAGCAGTCGGATATTTGACTGCCTATATAGCAAGTGAGTTGACGGGCTATGTAGCCATTTAATTGACTGCCTATCTCACTGCTTAGTTGACTGGCTATCTACCCTGTTAGTTGACTGGCTACCTAGACGGTTAGTTGACTGGTTACATAGCCGGTTAGTTGACTGGATATCTAGCTGGTTATTTGACTGGCTACCTAGCCGGTTAGTTGACTGACTACCTAGCTGGCTAGTTAGGCGGTTAGTGGACTGGCTACCTAGCCGGGTATTTGACTGGCTAGTTAGCCGGTTAGTTAACTGGCTACGTAGCAGTTTAGTTGACTGGTTAGTTAGATGGTTAGTTAACTAGCTACCTAACTAGTTAGTTGACAGTATAGTTAGCTGGTTAGTTGACTGGCTAGAAAGCTGTTTCATTGACTGTATAGTTAGCCAGTTAGTTGACTGCCTATCTAGACGGTTAGTTGACTGGATAGTTAGCCGGTTAGTTGCCTGGCTAGTTAGCTGGTTATTTGACTGGTTAGGTAGCCCATTAGCTGACTGGCTAGCTAGCCGGTTAGTTGACTGGCTAGTTAGCCGGTTAGCTGACTGGCTTTCTAGCCAGTTAGTTGACTGGCTATCTAGCCGGTTAGTTGACTGGCTATCTCGCCTTTTAGTTGACTGGCTAGTTAGCCATTTATTTGAATGGTGACCTAACCGGTTTGATTACTGGCTAGTTAGCTGGTTAGTTGACTCGCTAGTTAGACGTTAGTTGACTGGTTACTTAGCCAGTTAGTTGACTGTCTACATAGCAGGATCAATGACTGGCTAGTAAGCCAGTGAGATGACTGGCTAGTTAGCTGGTTAATTGACTGGCTATTTAGGCGGTTAGTTGACTTTTTAGTTAGCCGGGTTAGTTGACTGCCTAGTTAGCCCGTTAGTTGTCTGGTTTGTAAGACGTTTCGTTGACTGCGTATCTGGCTGGTTATTTCACTGACTCTCTAGCAGGTAAATTCACTGGCTAGGTAGCTGATTAGTTGACTGCCTATCTTGCCAGTTAGTTGAATGGCTATCTAGTCGGTTGGTTGACTGGCAACCTAGCCAGTTAGTTGACTGGTTAGTTAGCTGGTTAGTTGACTGGCTAGTTCGCTGGTTAGTTGACTGTCTATCCAGCTGGTTTGTTGACTGCCAATCTAGCTGGTTAGTTGACCGGCTATCAAGCTCGCTAGTTGACTGGCTATCTAGACATTTATTTGACTGGCTAGTTAGCCAGTTAGCTGACTGGCTATCTAGCTGGTTAGTTGACTGGCTATCTAGCCAGTAAGTTGACTGGTATCTAGTCAGTTAGTTGACAGGCTAGTCAGCCGGTTAGTTGACTGTCTACCTAGTTGGTTCATCGACTGGCTAGTCAGCAGCTTAGTTTACTGGCTACCTAGCCAGTTCGTTGAATGGCTAGTCAGTCAGTTAGTTGACTGGCTACCTAGCTGGTTCATCGACTGGCTAGTCAGTCGCTTAGTTGCCTGGCTATTTAGACGGTTCGTCACCTGGCTAGTCAGCCAGTTAGTTGACTGACTACTTAGCCAGTTCGTCGACTGGCTAGTCAGCCAGTTAGGTGACTGGCTACCTTGCCAGTTCGTCGACTGGCTACTCAGCCGGTTAGTTGACTGTCTACCTAGGCAGTTCATCGACTGGCTAGTCAGCCGGTTAGTTGACTGGCTACCTAGCTGGTTTATCAACTTGCTAGTCAGCTGGTTAGAAGACTGGCTACCTAGCTGGTTTGTCGTCTGCCTATTGAGCCGGTTAGTCGACTGGCTACCTAGCCACTTCTTGAACTGGCTACCTAGCTGGTTAGTCGAATGCTTACCTAGCAAGTTCGTTGACTGTCTACCTAGCTGGTTATTCGACTGTCTAGTCAGTTGGTTAGTCAAATGTCTACCTAGCCGGTTAGTCGACTGGCTAGTCATCTGCTTAGTCGACTAGCTACCTAGCCAGTTAGTGGACTCGCTAGTCAGCCGTTTAGTCGACTGGCTCCCTACCGGCTAGTCGGATGGCTAGTCACCCGGAATCGATATGCTACATTGCCTGTTAGTCGATGTCCTAAGCAGCCGGTTATTCAACTGGCTAGACAGTCATTTAGTTGACTGGATAGTCAGCCAGTTAGTCGATTGGCTATCTACCTGGTTAGTCGACAGTCTACCTAGCCGGTTAGTTGACTGTCTATATAGCCAGTTATCGACTGCCTATCTAGCTGGTTAGTTGACTGGCTATCTAGCCAGTTAGTTGACTGCCTATCTAGCTGGTTAGCTGACTGGCTATCTAGTCGGTTAGTTGACTGGCTACCTAGCCGGTTAGTTGACTGTCTACCTAGACAGTTAGTTGACTGACTACCTAGCCGGTTAGTTGACTGGCTATCTAGCTGGTTACTTGACTGGCTATTTAACCGATTAGATGACTGGCAATCTAGCCAGTTACTTGACTGTCTATCTAGCTGGTTAGTTGACTGGTAAGTTATCCGATTATTTGACTGGTTAGCTATCCGGTTAGTTGACTGGCTGTGTAGACGTTTAGTTGACTGGTTAGTTAGACGGTTAGTTGACTGACTTTCTAGCTGGTTAGTTGACTTGTTAGTTAGACGGTTATTTGACTGGCTCCTAGCCTGTTAGTTGACTGGCTACCTAGCCGGGTTAGTTGCCTGGATACATAGCCAGTTAGTTGACTGGCTAGTTAGCCGGTTAGTTGACTGGCTACCTAGACAGTTAGTTGACTGGCTATTTAGCCGGTTAGTTGACTGGCTACCTAGTTGGTTAGTTGACTGGCTAGTTAGCCGGATAGATGGCTGGCTACTTAACTGGTTAGTTGACTGGCTAGTTAGCTAGTTAGTTGACTGGTTACCTAGAAGTTTAGTTGAAGGGATAGTTAGCCAGTTAGTTGACTGGCTACCTAACAAGATAGTTGAATGGTTAGTTAGCTGGTTAGTTGTCTGGTTACATAGCCTGTTAGTTGACTGGCTAGTTAGCCTCTTGGTTCACAGGCTATCTAGCCGGTTATTTGACTGGCTAGTTAGCCGGTTAGTTGACTGGCTACGTTGTTGGTTCGTCGAATGGCTAGTCAGCTGGTTAGTTGACTGGCTACATTGATGGTTCATCGACTGGCTAGTCAGCCGGTTAGTTGACTGTCTAGAGGGTTTGTCGAATGGGTAGTCAGCCGGTTAGTAGACTGGCTACCTAGCCGGTTCGTTTACTGGCTAGTCAGCTGGTTAATTGACTGTCTCCTTGTCAGTTCGTCAACTGACTATTCAGCCAGTTAGTCGACTGGCTACCCAACCGGTTCATCAACTGGCTACCTTGCCGGTTAGTCAACTGTCTACCTAAGCAGTTTGTCGACTGGCTACCTAGCTGGTTAGTTGAGTGGCTACTCAGCCGGATAATCGACTGGATACCTAGCCGGTTAGTCGACTTGTTAGTCAGCCGGTTAGTCGACTGGCTACCTAGCTGGTTAGTCGAATTGCTAGGCAGCCAGTTATTCAACTGGCTAGTCAGCCATTTAGTCAACTGGCTTGACAGCCGATTATTCAGCTGGCTACCTAGCCGGTGAGTCAACTGGCTACCTAGCTGGTTACTCGACTGACTATCTAGCCGAATAGTCGACTGACTACCTAGCAGTTAGTTGACTGGCCATCAAGCTGGTTTGTCGACTAGCCGGTGAGTTGTCTGGCTATCTAGCTGGTTATTTGACTGGCTATGTAACTGGTTACTTGACTGGCTATCTAGATGGTTAGTTGACTGCCTGTCTAGACGGTTAGTTGACTGGCTACCTAGCCAGTTAGTTCACTGGCTATCAAGCTGGTTAGTCGACTGGCTACCTTGCCGGTTAGTGGATTGACTACCTAGCTGGTTAGTCGACTGACTACCTATCCGGTTATTTGACTGGCTACCTAGATGGTTAGTCTACTGCTATCCAGTCGGTTAGTATACCAACTATCTAGCCAGTTAGTCGACTGCCTATGTAGCCGGTTAGTCGACCTCCTATCTAGCCGGTTAGTTGACTGGCTGTCTAGCCGGTTAGTTGACTGGCTATCTATCTGGTTATATGACTGATTAGTTAGCTGGTTAGTTGACTGGCTATGTATCCAGTTAGTTGACTGCTTAGTCAGCCGGTTAGTTGGCTGGCTATCTAGTGTTTAATTGAATGGTTATTTAGATGGTTAGTTGACTGGTTACCTAACCGGTTAGTTGACTGGCTATCTAGCCGGTTAGTTGACTGGCTACCTATCTGGCTAGTTGACTGGCTACCTAGCCGGTTAGTTGACTGGCTACTTAGCCGGATATTTGACAGGCTACCTAGCCGTTTAGTTGACTGCCTAGTTAGCCAGTTAGTTAACTGGCTACCTAGCCGGTTAGTTGCCTGGCTAGTTAGCCAGTTAGTTGACTGGCTACCTAACTGGTTATTTGACTGGCTAGTTAGCTGGTTAGTTGACTGGCTACCTTGCTGGTTAGCTTAATGGCTAGTTATCAGGTTAGATGACTGGCAACCTAGCCAGTTAGTTGATTGGTTTGTTAGTCAGTTAGTTGACTGGCTACATAGCCGTTTATTTGACAGGCTAGTTAGTCCGATAGTTGACAGGCTACATAGCCGGTTTGTTGACTGGCTAGTTAGTCGTTTAGTTGACTGGCTACATAGTCGGTTAGTTGACTTGCTAGTTAGCCGGTTAATTGACATGCTACCCAGCCGTTTACTTGACTGACTAGTTAGCTGGTTAGTTGACTGGCTACCTAGCCGTTTAGTTGCCTGGCTACCTACCCCATTAGATGACTAGCTAGGTAGCCGGTTAGTTGACTCGCTACCTAGCTGGTTCATTGGCTACTTAGCCAGTTAGTTGACTGGCTATCTAGTCGGTTCATTAACTTGCTACCTATCTGGTTAGTTTACTGACTAGTCAGCTCATTTTTTGACTGGATACCTAGCCGGTTAGTTGACTGTCTACCTAGCCCGTTAGTTGACTGGCTACCTAGCAGGTTCATCGACTGGCTAGTCAGCCCGTTAGTTGACTGCCTATCTAGCCGGTTAGCTGACTGGCTATCTAGCTGGTTAGTTGACTGGCTACCTAGCCGCTTAGCTGACTGGCTACCTAGCCGGTTAGTTGACTGGCTACTTAACCGGATATTTGACAGGCTACCTAGCCATTCAGTTGAATGCCTAGTTAGCCGGTTAGTTAACTGGCTACCTATACGCTTAGTTGCCTGGCTAGTTAGCTGGTTAGTTGACTGGCGACCTAACTGGTTAGTTGACTGGCTAGTTAGCCGGTTAGTTGCCTGGCTACCTAGGTGGTTAGTTTAATGGCTAGTTATCAGGTTAGTTGATTGGGTACCTAGCTGGTAAGCTGACTGGCTTGTTAACCAGTTAGTTGACTGGCTACATAGCCGGTTATTTGACAGTCTAGTTAACCCATTAGTTGACAGGCTACTTAGCCAGTTAGTTAACTTGCTGGTTAGCCAGTTAGTTGACTGGCTACATATCCAGTTAGTTGACTGGCTAGTTAGTTGGTTAGTTGACTGGCTACATAGCCGGCTAATTGACTTGCTAGTTAACTGGTTAATTGACAGGCTACCCAGCCATTTAGTTGACTTACTAGTTAGCCGGTTAGTTGACTGGCTACCTAGCCGGTTAGTTGCCAGACCACCTAGCCCATTAGATGACTAGCTAGGTAGCCGGTTAGTTGACTCGCTACCTAGCCGGTTCGTTGGCTACCTAGCCGGTTAGTTGGTTGGCTATCTAGTCGGTTTGTTGACTGGCTACCTAGCCAGTTAGTTTAATGACTAGTTAGCTGGTTAGTTGACTGGATACCTAGCCGGTTAGATGACTGGCTATCTAGCCGGTTAGTCGACTGCCTATTTAGCCGGTGAGTTGACTGGCTATCTATCCGGTTAGTCAACTGGCTATCTAGCCATTTACTTGACTGGCTATCTAGCCGGTTAGGTGACTGGTATCTAGCCGGTTAGTTGATGACTACCTAGCCGGTTAGTTGACTGGCTTTCTAGCCAGTTAGTTGACTGACTACCTACATGGTTAGATGACTGGCTATCTTGCCGGTTAGTTAACTGTCTATCTACCTGCTTAGTTTACTGGCTATCTAGCCGGTTAGTTGACTGTGTATCTAGCTGGTTAGTACTGTCTATCTATCTGGTTAGTTGACTGGTTAGTTATACGATTATTTGACTGGTTAGTTAGCCGTTAGGTGAATGGCTAGTCAGACGCTTAGTTGTCTGATTACATAGCTGGTACTTCGACTGGCTAGTAAGCGGGTTAGTTTACTGGCTACTTAGCCGTTTCATTGACTGTCTACCTAGCCGGTTCGTCAACTGGCTACCTAGCTGGTTAGTCGACTGGCTACCTAGACGGTTCGCTGACTGGCTGCCTACCTGGTTAGATGACTATCTAGTCAGCCGGTTAGTTGACTGGCTATCTAGCTGGTTAGTTGCCTGGCTAGTCAGCCGCTTAGTTGACTAGCTACCTAGCCAGTTAGTCAATTGCTAGTCAGCCAGTTAGTCAATGGACTACCTAGCCGGTTAGTCGACTGGCTACCTAGCCGGTTAGCAGACTGGATATCTAGCTGGTTAGTCAACTGGCTACCTAGCTGGTTATTTGACTGGCTATCTAGCCTGTTAGTCGACTGCCTATCTGGCCGGTTAGTTGACTGACTATCTAGCTGGTTAGCTGACTGGCTCTCTAGCTGGTTAGTTGACTGCATATCTACCCTGTTATTTGACTGGCTAGCTAGCCGCTTAGTTGACTGTCTATTTAGCCAGTTAGTTGACTGGTTAGATACTTGGTTATTTGACTGGTTAATTAGCCATTTAGTCGACTGGCTACCTAGCCGGTTAATCGACTGGATATCTAGCTGGTTAGTCGACTGGCTACCTAGCCAGTTAGTTGACTAGCTATCTAGCCGATTAGTTGACTGGCTATCTAGACGGTTAGTTGACTGGCTGTCTAGCCAGTTAGTTGACTGCATATCTACCCTGTTAGTTGACTGGCTAGCTAGCTGCTTAGTTGACTCTCTACCTAGCCAGTTAGTTAGCTGGCTATCTAGCCAGTTAGTTTAATGGCTAGTTAGCTGGCTAGTTGACTGGCTTTCTAGCTGGTATTTGACTGGCTACCTAGCCGGTTACTTGACAGGCTATCTAGCCAGTTAGTTGACTGGCTATGTAACTGCTTAGTTGACAGGCTCTCTAGTCAGTTAGTTGACAGGCTATCTTGCCGGTTATTTGACTGGTCATTTTTCCAGTTATTTGCCTGGTTAGTTAGCTGGTTAGTTGAATGTTTAGTTATTCGGTTAGTTGACTGTCTATCTAACTGGTTATTAGAATTGTTAGTTAAATGGTTAGTTGACGGGTAGGTTAGCTGGTTAGTTGACTGGCTACCTAGCCGGTTAGTTGATTTGCTACCTAGCCTGTTAGTTGACTGACTACGAAGCCTGTTAGTTGACTGACTACCTAGCTGGTTAGCTGACTGGCTAGTCAGCCGGTTAGTCGACTGGCTACCTGGCCAGTTAATTGCTTGGCTAGTCAGCCGGTTAGTCAACTAGCTACCCAGCTGGTTAGTGGACTGGCTATTAAGCCGGTTAGTCGACTGGCAACCTAGCTGGCTAGTCGAATGGCTAGTCAGCCGGTTAGTCGACTAGCTACATTGCTGATAGTCGACGTGCTAATCAGCCGGTTATTCGACTGGCTTGTGAGTCTTTTAGGCGACTGTCTAGTCAGCCGGTTAGTCGACTGGCTACCTAGTCGGTTAGTCGACTGGATACCTAGCCTGTTAGTTGGCTGGCTACCTAACCGGTTAGTCGATGGTCTATATAGCTGGTTAGTCAACTGGCTATATAGCTGGTTAGTTGACTGGCTATCTAGCTGGTTAGTTGACTGGCTATCTAGGCTGTTAGTTGACTGCCTATCTAGCCGGTTAGTTGACTGGCTATCTAGTATTTAGTTGACTGGCTATCTAGTCATTTAGTTGACTGGCAATCTAGTCGGTTAGTTGACTGGCTACCTAGCCGGTTAGTTTACTGGCTACCTAGCAGGTTAGTTGACTGGCTATATAGGTGTTTAGTTGACTGGCTATCTATTTGCTTAGTGGACTGGCTATATAGCCCGTTAGTTGACTGTCTATCTGGCCAGTTAGTTGACTGGTTAGTTATCCGGTTATATGACTAGTTAGTTAGCGGTTAGTTGACTGGCTATATAGCAGGTTAGTTGACTGGTTAGTTAGACGGTTAGTTGACTGGCTTTCTAGCCAGTTAGTTGACGTGCTAGGTAGACGTTTAGTTGACGGGCTACCTATCCAGTTAGTTGACTGGATATCTAGCCGGTTAGTTGACTGGCTACCTAGATGGTTAGTTGACTGGCTAGTTAGCCGGTTAGTTGACTGGTTACCGAGCCGTTTAGTTGACTGACTAGTTAGCTGGTTAGTTGACTGGCTACCTGACTGGTTCGTTGACTGGCTAGTTAGCCGATTAGTTTACTGTCTACATAGCCGTTTAGACTACTTAGCCGGTTTGTTGACTGGTTACCTAACAGGTTAGTTGACTGGCTAGTTAGGGGGTTTGTTGACTGGCTACCTAGCCGGTCAGTTGACTGGCTAGTTAGCCCGTTAGTTCACAGGCTACCTAGCTGGTTATTTGACTGGCTAGTTAGCGGTTAGTTGACTGGCTACCTAGCGGTTCGTTGACTGGCTTGTCAGCCGGTTACTTGACTGTCTACCTTGCTGGTTCATCGACTGGCTATTCAGCCAGTTAGTTGACTGTCTATCTAGAGGGTTCGTCAAATGGGTAGTCAGCTGGATAGGAGTCTGGCTACCTAGCCGTTTAGTCGACTTGCTAGTCAGCCGGTTAGTTGACTGGCTACCTAGCCGGTTCGTCGACTGGCTTTCAGCCAGTTAGTCCACTGGCAACCCAGCCGGTTGGTCGACTGGCTACCTAGACGGTTACTGGACTGTCTACCTATCTTGTTCGTCTATTGGCTACCTAGCTGGTTAGTTAAGTGGCTACTCAGCAAGTTAAATGACTGGCTACCTAGCTGGTTAGTCTACTGGCTACTCAGCTGGTTCGTCGACTGGCTACCTAGCTGGTTAGTTGACTGTTACCAGTTGGGTTAGTTACTGGCTACCTAGCTGGTTATTAAGTGGCTCCCTAGCCATTTAAAGTTGACTGGCAACCTATCCAGTTAGTCGACTGGCTATCTAGCCTGGTTAGTCAACTGTCTACCTAGTAGGTTAGTTGACTATCTAGCTGGTTAGTTGACTGTCTATCTAGCCGGTTAGATGACTGGCTATCTAGCCAGTTATTTGACTGGCTATCTAGCCGGTAAGTTGACTGGCTATGTAGCCAGTTATTTTACTGCCTATCTAGCCGGTTAGTTGACTGGCTATCTAGCCAGTTAGTTTACTGGCTTTGTATCTGGTTAGTTGACTGGCTACCTAGACAGTTAACGTTACCTATCCGGTTAGTTGACTGTCTATCTAGCCGGTTAGTCGACTGTCTATCTAGCCAGTTAGATGACTGACTATCTAGCCAGTTATTTGACTGGCTATCTAGCCAGTAACTTGACTGGCTATGTAGCCGGTTAGTTGACTGCCTATCTAGCCAGTTAGTTGACTGGCTATCTAGACGGTTAGTTTACTGGCTACCTAGCTAGTTAGTTTACTGGCTTTCTAGCCGTTAGTTGACTGGCTACCTAGACAGTTAGTTGACTGGTTATCTATCCGGTTAGTTGACTGGCTATCTAGCCGTATAGTTGACTGGCTATCTATCCAGTTAGTTGACTGTCTATCTAGATGGTTAGTTGACTGGTTAGTTATCCAGTTATTTGACTGGTTAGTTAGCCGGTTATTTGACTGGCTAGTCAGCCGGTTAGTTGCCTGGCTACGTAGCCAGTTCTTCGACTGGCTAGTCAGTCAGTTAGTTGACTGGCTACTTAGCCTGGTTCGTCGACTGGCTAGTCAGCTGGTTAGTTGATGGCTACCTTGCCGGTTCGGCGACTGTCTAGTCAGCCGGATAGTTGACTGGCTACCTAGTCGGTTCATCGACTGGCTAGTCAGCTGTTTAGTTGACTGGATATGTAGCTGGTTCATCGACTGCCTAATCAGCGGGTTAGTCGACTGGCTACCTCGCCGGTTCATTGACTGGCTACCTTGCCGGTTCATCGACTGGCTACCTAGACGGTTAGTCGACTGGTTACCTAGATGGTTTGTCGACTGGCTACTTAGATGGTTAGTCGACTGTCTACTCAGCCAGTTACTCAACTGGCTACCTAGCCGGTTAGACAACTGGCTAGTCAGCCGGTTAGTCAACTGGCTACCTAGCCAGTTAGTCGAATAGCTTGTCAGCTGGTTATTTATGGGCTACATAGCCAGTTAGGTCGAAGTGCTAGTCAGCCAGGTATTCAACTGGCTAATCAGTCAGTTAGTCGACTTCCTAGTCAGAAGTTAGTCGACTGGCTACCTAGCTGGTTAGTCAACTGGCTACTTAGCCTGTTAGTCGACTTGCTACCTAGCCGGTTACTCGAATGACTATCCAGCCGGTTATTTGACTTGTTAGTTAGATGGTTAGTTGACTTGCTACCTAGCCGTTTAGTTGACTGGCTACCCAGGGGGTTAGTTTAATGGCTAGTTAGCCGTTAGTTGACTGGCTACGTAGCTGGTTAGTTGGGTAGCTACCTGGCCAGTTAGTTGCCTGGCTACCTAGCCGGTTAGTTGACTGGCTAGTTACCTTGTTAGTTGACTGGCTGTGAAGCCGGTTAGTTGACTGGCTTGTTAGCCTGTTAATTGACTGGCTACCTAGACGGTTAGTTGACTGGCTAGTTAGCCGGTCAGTTGACCTGGCTAGTTAGCCAGTTAGTTGATTGGCTGCCTAGTCGGTTAGTTGACTAGCTACCTAGACGTTTAGTTGACTGGCTAGTTAGCCAGTTAGTTGACTGGCTACCTAAACGTTTAGTTGACTGGCTAGATGGATGGTTAGTTGACCGGCTACCTAGCCGGTTAGTTGAGTGGCAAGTTAGCCAGTTTGTTGACTGGCTATCTAGCCGGTTAGTTGACTGGCTATCTAGCTGTTTAGTTGTCTGTCTATCTAGCCGTTTAGTTGACTGGCTATGTAGCCAGTTAGTTGACTGACAATCTAGCTGGTTAGTTAACTGACTAGTTAGCCGGTTGGTTGACTGGCTATCTAGCCAGCTAGTTGACTGGCTTGTTAACTGGGTATTTGACTGGCTATCTAGCCCAGTTAGTTGCCTGGCAATATAGTTGTTTAGTTAACTGGTTATCTAGCCGGTTAGTTGACTGGCTGTCCAGTTGGTTAGTTTACTGCCTATCCCGCCGGTTAGTTGACTGGCTAGTTAGGTGGCTGGTTGACTGGCTATCTAGCCAGTTAGATGACTGGCTATCTAGATGGTTAGTTGACTGTCTATGTAGCTGGTTAGTTGACTGCCTATCTAGCCAGTTAGTTGACTTGCTATCTAGCTGGTTAGTTGACTGGCTATCTAGCAGGTTAGTTGACTGCCTATCTAGCCGGTTATTTGACTGGCCTTCTAGCCGCTTAGTTGTTTGGCTACCTAGACGGTTCATCGACTGGCTAGTCAGCCGATTAGTTGACTGGCTACCTAGCTGGGTCTTCGACTGGCTAGTCAGCCGGTTAGTTGACTTGCTACCTAGCTGCTTCATCATCTGGCTAGACAGCTATCTAGTTGACTGGTTACCAAGCTGGTTCGTCGAATAGCTAGTCAGCCAGTTAGATGACTGGCTACCTAGCCGGTTCCTCGATTGACTAGTCAGCCAGTTAGTTGACTAATTACCTAGCCGCATTGTTGACTGGTTACCTAGCCTGTTGGTCGAATGGCTACCAAGCTGGTTCAGTGACCGCCTACCTAGCCAGTTAGTTGACTGCCTATCTATCTGGTTAGTTGACTGGCTACCAAGCCGGTTATTTGACTGTCTGCCTAGCCAGTTAGTTGTCTGGCTAGTTGACTGGCTACCTAGATGGTTAAAGGTCTGGTTATCAAGCCGTTTAGCTGACTGGCTACCTGGTTGGTTAGTTGACTGACTAGTCAGCCGAATATTTGACTGTCTATTTAACCAGTTAGTTGACTGGCTAGTTAGATGGTTGGTTGTCTGGCTATTTAGCCGGTTAGTTGATTGGTTAGTTAGCCGGTTAGTTGACTGGCTAGTTAGCCATTGAGTTGACTGGTTAGTAAGCCAGTGAGCTGACAGGTTACATAGCCGGTTAGTTTACGGTCTACCTAGAAGGTTAGTTGACTGGCTATTTAGACGGTTAGCTGACTGGTTAGTTAGCTGGTTATTTGACTTGCTACTTAGCCAGTTAGTTGACAGCCTAGTTAGACCTTTAGTTGACTGTTTAGTTAGCCAGTTATTTGACTGCCTATATAGCCGGTGAATTGACTGGCTATCTAGCTAGATAGACAGTCAACTAACTGGCTCGATAGCCAGTCTACTAACCAGCTAACTAGCCAGTCAAATAACCGGCTAGATAGCAAGTCAACTATCCGGCTAGATAGCCTGGCAACTCACCGGCTATATAACCAGATAGTTGACTTCATATGTAGCCAGTTAGTTGATTGGCTAGTTAGCCAGTTAGTTGACTGGCTATCTAGCCAGTTAGTTGACTGCCTATTTAACCAGTTAGTTGACTGACTATCTAGCTGGTTAGTTGACTGGATATCTTGCTGGTGAGTTGACTGCTTATCCAACTGGTTAGTTGACTGGCTACCTAACTGGTTAGTTGACTGGCTAGTCACCGGTTATTTGACTGCCTATATAGCCAGTTAGTTGTCAGGCTATCTAGCCATTTATCGACTACCTATCTAGCCGTTTAGTTGACTGGCTATCTAGCCTTTTAGTTGATTGGCTACCTATCCGGTTTGTCAAATGCCTAGTAAGCCTTTTAGTTGACTGGCTACCTAGCCGGATTCTTGACTGGCTAGTCTGCCGGTTAGTTGACTGGCCGCCCAACCAGTTGGTCGATTGGCTAGTCAGCTGGTTTTTGCCTGGGTACCTAGCCAGTTTGTCGACTGGCTATCTACCTGTTAGTTGACTGCCTATCTAGCCAGTTAGTTGACTGCCTATCTAGCCAGTTAGTTGATTGGCTACCTAGCCAGTTAGTTGACTGGCTACCTAGACGTTTAATTGACTGGCTATCTATCTGGTTAGTTGACTGGCTATCTAGCCAGTTAGTTGACTGCCTACCTAACCGGTTAGTTGACTGGCTTGTTAGCCGGTTAGTTGACTGGTTAACTAACTGGTTAGTTAACTGGCTAGTTAGTCGGTTAGTTGACTGTCTACCAAGCCAGTTAGTTGACTGCCTACCTAGCCCATTAGTTGACTGGCTTGTTAGCCAGTTAGTTGACAGGCTAACTAGCTGGTTAGTTGACAGTTAGTTGATTGGCTACCTAGCCAGTTAGTTGACTGGCTACCTAGATGGCTAGTTGACTGGTTACCTAGACCGTTAGTTTACTGGCTATCTAGCCGGTTATTTGACTGGTTAGATAGCCGGTTAGTTGACTGGCTAGTTAGTCGGTTAGTTGATGGAATAGTTAGCTGGTTAGTTGACTGGTTAGTTAGCCGGTTAGCTGACTGGCTTCCTAGAAGTTTTGTTCACTGGCTACCTAGCAAGTTAGTTGGCTGTCTAGTTAGCCGGTTAGTTGACTGGGTAGTTACCGGTTAGTTGACTTGTTAGTTATCCTGTTAGTTGAATGCTTAGTTAGCCGGTTAGTTGACTGGTTAGTTATCCAGTTAGTTTACTGCCTATCTAGCTGGTTAGTTTACTGGCTATCTAGCTGGTTAGATGACTGGCTAGTTAGCCGGTTAGCTGACTGGCTATCTAGTTGGTTAGTTGGCTACTATCTAGCCTTTTAGTTGACTGACTAGTTAGCCAGTTAGTTGACTGGCTATCTAACCAGTTAATTGCTTGGCTATCTAGCCGGTTAGTTGACTGGCTGTCTAGCCGGTTACTTGCTTGCCTGTCCAGCCGGTTAGTTGACTGGCTATGTAGTCAGTTATTTGCCTTGCTATCTAGCTGGTTAGTTGACTGACTACCTAGCCGGTTACTTGACTGGCTGTCTAGCCGATTACTTGCTTGCCTGTCCAGCCAGTTAGTTGACTGCCTATGTAGCCAGTTATTTGCCTTGCTATCTAGTCAGTTAGTTGACTGACTACCAAGCCAGTTAGTTGACTGAAAACCTAGCCTGTAAGTTCACTGGCTACCTTGCTGGTGAGTTGACTGGCTAGTTAGCCGGTTAGATGACTGGCTACCTAGCCGGGTTTTTGACTGGCTAGTTAGCTGGTTAGTTTACTGGCTACCTAACTGGTTAGTTGAGTGTCTAGTTAGCCGATTAGTTGACTGGCTACCTAACTTGATAGTTGACCGTGTAGTTAGAAAGTTAGATTAGTGGCTATCTAGCCTGTTAGTTGACCAGCTATCCAGCTGGTTAGTTTACCAGCTAACTAGCAGGTTAGTTGACTGGCTAGTTAGCTGGATAGTTGACTGACTACCTAGCCGTTTACTTGACTGTGTAGTTAGAAGGTTAGTTGTCTAGCTACCAAGCTGGTTAGTGACTGGCTAGTTAGTCAGTTAGTTGACTGGCTACCTAGTCGGTTAATTGACTGACTACCTAGCCGGTTAATTGACTGACTACCTAGCCGTTTAGTTGACTGGTTAGTTAGCCGGTTAGCTGACTGGCTACCTAGCCAGTTAGTTGACTGGCTATTTAGACAGTTAGTTGACTGAATTCCTAGCCGGTTAGTTGAGTGGCAAGTTAGCCATTTAGTTGACTGGCTACCTAGCCGGTTAGTTGACTGGCTACCTAGCCGGTTCATTGACTGGCTATTAGGCAGTTAGTTGACTGTCTAATTAGCCGGTTCATGGATTGACTAGTTAGCCAGTTAATTGATAGGTTGGTTAACCGGTTAGTTGACTGGCTAGTTAGCCGGATAGCTGACTGTCTATCTAGCCAGTTAGTTGACTGGCTACCTAGATGGTTATTTGAATGGCTAGTCAGCCGGTTAGTTGACTGGCTAGTTATCTGGTTAGCTGACTTGTTAGTAAGCCGATTAGTAGATGCCTAGTAAGCCGGTTAGTTTACTGGCTATCAAGCCGGTTAGTTGATTGACTACCTAGTGATTTAGTTGACTTGTTAGTTAGCCGGTTAGTTGACTGGCTAGTTAGACGGTTAGTTGACTGGCTATCTAGTCTGTTAGTTGACTGGCTATATAACTGGTTAGTTGACTGTCTATCTAGCCAGTTAGTTGACAGGCTATCTAGCCATTAGTTGACTGGCTAGTTAGCCGGTTAGTTGATTGGATATTTGGCCGGGTACTTGACTGGCTATCTAGCTGGTTAGTGGACTGGCTATTAAGACCGTTAGTTGACTGGCTAATTAGCCAGTTAGTTGACTGGCTATGTAGGCGGTTACTTTCTGGCTATCTAGCCGGTTAGTTGACTGGCTATTTACCTGGTTACCTGCTTGACTGTCTAGCCATTTATTTGACTGCCTATCTAGCCAGTTCGTTGACTGACTATTCAGCCAGTTAGTTGACTGGCTATCTAGCCGGGTAGGTGACTGCATATCCAGCCAGTTAGTAGACTGGCTATCTAGCCAGTTAGCTGACTATCTAGAAGGTTAGTTGATTGGCTACCTAGCCAGTTAGTTGACTTGTTAGTTAGCCGGTGAGTTAACTGTCAAGTTACCCGGTTAGTTGACAGCCTATCTAGCCTGTTAGTTGACTGGCTACCTAACCAGTTAGTTGACTGGCTATCTAGCCAGTTAGTTGACTTGTTAGTTAGCCGGTGAGTTGACTGTCAAGTTACCCGGTTAGTTGACAGCCTATCTAGCCTGTTAGTTGACTGGCTACCTAACCAGTTAGTTGATTGGCTATCTAGCCAGTTAGTTGACAGGCTATCTAGCCATTAGTTGACTGGCTAGTTAGCTGGTGAGTTGATTGGCTGTTTGGCCGGTTACTACACTGGCTATCTATCCTGTTAGAGGACTGGCTATTTAGACCGTTAGTTGACTGGCTAATTAGCTGGTTAGCTGACTGGCTATGTAGGCGGTTACTTCCCTGGCTATCTAACCGGTTATTTGACTTGCTATCTAGCTGGTTACTTGCTTGCCTGTCTGGCTGGTTAGTTGACTTCTGTCTAGCTGGTTAGTTGACTGACTAGTTAGCCAGTTAGTTGACTGCCTATCTAACGGGTTAGTTGACTAGCTATCTAGCCGGTTAGTTAAGTGACTATTTAGGCAGTTAGTTGACTGCCTATCTAGCCAATTAGTTTTCTGGCTACCTAGCCGATTAGTTGACTGGCTACCTAGACGGTGAGTTAACTGGTTAGTTAGCCTGTTAGTTGACTGGCTAGTTATCCGGTTAGTTGACTGGCTACCAAGCCAGTTAGTTGACTGCCTATCTAGTCAGTTAGTTGACTGCCTATCTATACTGTTATTTTACTGACTATCTAGCCGGTTATTTGACTCCCTATCTAGCCGTTAGTTGACTGGCTATCTAGCTGGTTAGTTGACTGACAATTTAACTGGTTAGTTGACTGGCTATCTAGCTATTAGTTGAGTTGCTAGTTAGTCAGTTTGTTGACTGGCTATCTAGCTGGTTACTTGCTTGGCAATCTAGTCGGTTAGTTGTCTGTCTATCTAGCCAGTTACTTGCTTGCCTGTCTAGCCAGTTAGTTGACGGCCTATCTAGTCGGTTAGTTGACTGACTAGTCAGCCGGTTAGTTGACTGGCTATCTAGCCGGGTAGTTGACTGCATATCTAGCCGGTTAGCTGACTGGCTATCTAGCCAGTTAGTTTACTGGCTATCTAGGCAGTTAGTTGACTGCCTATCTAGCCAGGTAGTTGATGGGCTATCCAGCCGGGTAGTTGACTGGCTAGTTAGCCAGTTGGTTGACTGGCTATCTAGCCGGTTAGCTGTCTGGCTAGTTAGCCTGTTAGTTGACTGGCTATCAAGACGGTTACTTGACTGGCTATCTAGCCTGTTAGTGGACTGGATATTTAGCTGGTTATTTGACTGGCTATTAAGCCGGATAGTTGAGTGGCTATCTAAGCGGTTCCTTGCCTGGCTATCTAGCTTGTTAGTTGACTGGGTATCTAGCCGGTTACTTGCTTGCCTGTCTAGCCAGTCATTGACTCTCTATCTAGTCGGTTACTAGACTGCCTAGTTAGATGGTTAGTTAACCGTATATCTAGCCGGTTACTTGACTACCTATATAGCCGATTATTTGACTGGCTTTCTAGCCGGTTATTTCAATGGCTTCTTAGCTGGTTAATTGACTGGCTAGTTTGCCAGTTAGTTGACTGGCTATATAACTGGTTGGTTGACTGGTTAGTTAGCCGGTTAGTTGACTGGCTACCTAGTCTGTTAGTTGATTGGTTAGTTTTCCGCTAGTTGACTGGCTAGTTAGCCATTTATTGACTCGCTATTTAGCTGGTTAGTTGACTGACTTTCTAGCCAGTTTGTTGACAGGCTAGTTAACAGGTTAGTTGACTGGATATATAGCTGGTTACTTGACTGGCTATCTAGCCTGTTAGTGGACTGGCGGTTTAGATGGTTAGTTGACTGGCTAGTTAGCTGGTTAGTTGACTGGCTATGTAGGCCGTTGCTTGTCTGTCTATCTAGCCAATTAGTTGACTGTGTATCTAGCTGGTTACTTGCTTGCCTGTCTATCCGGTTAATTGACTCTCTATCTAGCCAGTTAGTTGACTGTCTAGTTAGCCGGTAAGTTGACTGGCTAGATAGCTGGTTAGTTAACTTGTTAGTTAGCTGGTTAGTTGACGGGCTATCTAGCCGGTTAGCTGACTGGCTAGTTAGCCGGTTAGTTGACTGACTATATAGCCGGATAGTTGACTGGCTACCTAGCCGGTTAGTTGACTGGTTAGTTAGCCGGTTAGTTGACTTGCTAGCTATCCAGTTATTTGACTGGCTATATAGCCGGTTAGTTGACTGCCTATCTAGCCGGTTAGTTGACTGGCTATGTAGCTGGTTAGTTGATTGCCTATCTAGCCAGTTAGTTGACTGGCTATCTAGCCAGTTAGTTGACTGGCTAGTAAGCTTGTTACTTGACTGCCTATCTAGCCACTTAGTTGACTGGATACCTAGCCTGCTAGTTGACTGGCTACATAGTCAGTTAGTTGACTGGTTAGTTATGCAGTTATTTGACTTGCTAGTTAGCCTGTTTGTTGACTGGCTAGTCAGCTGGGTAGTTGACTGGATATCTATCCATTTAGTTGACTGACTACATAGCTGGTTAGTTGACTGGCTAGTTAGCCGTTTAGTTGACTGGCTATCTAGTGGGTTAGTTGCCTGGCTATCTAGCCTGTTACTTGCTTGCCTGTCTAGCCAGTTAGTTGACTGCCTATCTAGCCAGTTAGTTGACTGGCCAGTCAGCCATTTTAGTTGACTGGCTACGTAGCCAGTTCTTCGACTGGCTAGTCATCCGGTTAGTTGACTGGCTACCTAGCCGTCTCGTCAATTGGCTAGTCAACCGGTAAGTTGACTGGCTACCTAGCCTGTTCGTCAACTGCCTACCTAGTCAGTTTGTCGACTGGCTAGTCAGCTGGTTAGTCGACTGGCTTCCAAGCCAGTTAGTCAACTGTATAGTGAGCCGGTTATTCGACTGGCTTCCTAGACGGTTAGTCGAATGGTTATCTAGCCGGTTAGTTCACTGGCTATCTAGCCGGTTAGTTGACTGGTTAGTTAGCCAGTAAGTTGGCTGACTACCTAGCCAGTTAATTGACTGGCTATCTAGCTGGTTAGTTGACTGGCTATGTAGCCGATTAGTTGATTGGCTATCTAGCTAGTTAGTTGACTGGCTACCTAGCTGCTTAGTTGGCTGGCTACCTAGCTAGTTATTTGACTGGCTAGTTAGCCGGTTTGTTGACTGGATACCTAGACACTTCGTTGACTTGCTACCTAGTCGGGTAATTGACTGTTTACCTAGCCAGTTCGTTGACTGGCTACCTAGCCAGTTCGTTGACTGGCTACCTAGCCGGTTTGTTTACTGGCTAATTAACTGCTTAATTGACTGACTAGTTAGCCGGTTCATTGTCTGGCTAGTTAGCCAGGTAGTTGACTGGTTAGTTAGTCATTTATTTAACTGACCAGTTAACAGTTTAGTTGACAGACTAGTTAGCTGGTTAATTGACTTATTAGTTAGCCAGTTAGCTGACTGGATACCTAGCCCGTTAGTTGACTGGCTACCTAGCTGTTTAGTTGACTGGCTAGTTAGCCACTTTGTTGACTGGCTAGTAACCCAGTTCATTGACTGGCAAGTTAGCCGGTTAGTTGATTGGTTAGTTAGATCGTTAGTTGACTGGCTAGTTAGCCGTTTAGTTGACTTACTAATTAGCCAGTTAATTAACTTGTTAGTTAGCCAGTTAGCTGACTGGATAACTAGCCAGTTAGTTGGCTGGCTACCTAGCTGGTTAGTTGACTGGCTAGTTAGCCAGTTAGTTGACTGGGTAGTTAGCTGGTTATTTGACTGGTTAATTAGCCAGTTACTTGACTGGTTAATTAGCCCGTTAGTTGACTGCCTTTGTAGCCGGTTAATTGACTGGCTTTCTAGCCTGTTATTTGACTGACTAGTTAGCCGGTTAGTTGACAGGCTACCTAGCTCTTAGTTGACTCGCTACCTAGCCGGTGAGTTGACTGGCTACCTAACCAGTTAGTTGTCTAGCTAGTTAGCTGGTTAGTTGACTAGCTACCTAGCCGGTTAGTTGACTGGCAAGTTAGCCAGTTAGATTACTGGCTACCTAGCTGGTTAGTTGACTTGCTACCTAGCCCATTAGTTGAATGGTTAGTTAGCCAGTTAGTTGACTGGCTACATGGCCGGTTCGTTGACTGGCTTCCTAGCCGGTTTGTTGAATGGCTACCCAGCCGGTTAGTTGACTGTCTACCTAGCCGGTTCATTGACTAGGTAGCTAGTCGGTTAGTTGACTGTCTATTTAGTCGGTTAGTTGACGGGATAGTTAGCCATTTAGTTGACAGGCTACATAGCCGGTTAGTTGACTGGCTACCCAGCCAGTGAGTTGACTGGCTAGTTAGCCATTTAGTTGACTTATTAATTAGCCAGTTAGTTGACTGCCTAGTTAGCCGGTTAGTTGACTGGTTAGTTAGCCAGTTAGTTTACTGCCTATCTAGCCAGTTAGCTGACTGGCTACCTAGCCGGTTAGTTGAATGGCTACCTAGCTAGTTAGTTGACTGGCTATCTAGCCGATTGTTAACTGCCTATCTAGCCAGTTAGTTGATAGGCTATCTAGCCGTTTAGTTGACTGGCTAGTCAGCTGGTTAGGTGACTTCCTATCTAGCCAGTTAGTTGACTGACTATCTAGCCGGTTAGTTGACTGCCTTTCTAGCCGGTTAGTTGACTGGCTATCTAGACGGTTAGTTGAATGGCTACGTAGCCGGTTCATCAACTGGCTAGTCAGCCGGTGAGTTGACTGGCTATCCAGACGGTTCATCGACTGGCTACACAGCCAGTTAGTTGACTGGATACCTATCCGGTTCATCCACTGGCTAGTCAGCCATTTAGTTGACTGGCTACCTAGCCGGTTCTTCGACTGGCTAGTGATCCGGTTAGTTGACTGGCTACCTAGTCGGGTCATCGATTGTGTAGTCAGCCAGTTAGTTGACTGGCTAACTAGCCAGTTTGTCGAGTGGCTACCTAGCTGGTTAGTCGACTGGCTACCTAGCCAGTTTGTCGACTGCCTACCTAGCTGGTTAGTCGACGGGCTAGTCAGCCCATTAGTCGACTGGCTTCCAAGCTGGTTAGTCAACTGGATAGCGAGCCGGTTATTCGACTGGCTGTATAGATGGTTAATCGAATGGTTATCTAGCTGGTTAGTTGACTGCCTATCTAGCCGGTTAGTTGACTGGTTAGGTAGCCAGTTAGTTGACTGGCTACCTAGCCGGTTAGTTGACTGACTAGTTAGCCGGTTAGTTTACTGGGTAGTTAGCCAGTTAGTTGACTGTCTACCTAGTCAGTTAGTTGGCTGGCAACCTAGCTGGTTATTTGACTTGATACCTAGCCGGTTAGTTGACTAGCTAGTTAGCCGGTTCATTGAGTGGCTGCCTAGCCGGTTATTTGACTGGCTAGTTAGCCGGTTAGTTGACTGGCTACCTGGCCGGTTAGTTGACTGACTAGTTAGCCATTTAGTTGATTGACCACCTAGCCTGTTAATTGACAGGCTAGTTAGCTGGTTAGTTGACTGGCAACCTAGCTGGTTAGTTGACCGGCTACCTAGCCCATTAGTTGACTGGCAAGTTAGCCGGTTAGTTGACTGGCTACATAGCCACTTCAGTTACTTGCTACCTAGCCGGGTAATTGACTGTCTACCTAGCCAGTTCATTGACTGGCTAGGTAGCCGGGTAGTTGACTGGCTATCTATCCATTTAGTTGCCTGGCTACATAGCTGGTTAGTTGACTGGGAGGTTAGTCGTTTAGTTGACTGGCTATCTAGTAGGTTAGTTGCCTGGCTGTCTAGCCTGTTACTTGCTTGCCTGTCTAGCTGGTTAGTTGACTGGCTAGTTAGCCGTTTAGTTGACTTGTTGGTTAGGCAGTTACTTGACTGCCTGCTTAGCTGGTTAGTTGACTGGTTAGTTAGCCGATTAGTTGACTGCCTATCTAGCCACTTAGATGACTGGCTATCTAGCTGGTTAGTTGACTGGCTAGTTTCCCGGTTAGTTGACTTCCTATCTAGCCAGTTAGTTGACTGGCTACCTAGCCGGTTAGTGACTGGTTAGTTATCTGGTTAGTTGACTGGCTACTTAGCCGGTTAGTTGACTTGCTAGTTAGCCGGTTAGTTGACTGGCTGTCTAGCTGGTTAGTTGACTGGCTACCTATGCGGTTCTTCGACTGGCTAGTCAGTCAGTTAGTTGACTGGTTACCTAGCCAGTTCATTTACTGGCTAGTCAGCTGGTTAGTTGACAGGCTACCTAGCTGGTTCTTCGACTGGCTAGTCATTTGGTTAATTGACTTGCTACCTACCCAGTTCATTGATTGGTTAGTCAACCGGTTAGTTGACTGGTTACCTAGCCAGTTTGTCGACTGGCTACGTAGCCCGTTAGCTGACTGGCTAGTTAGCCAGTTATTTTACTGGCTACCTAGCCGATTAGTTGACTGGCTTGCTAGCCCGTTAGTTGACTGGCTTGTTAGCTGGTTAGTTGATTGGCTACCTAGCCGCTTCATTGACTTGCTACCTACCCGGGTAATTGGCTGTCTACCTAGTCAGTTAGTTGAATAGTTACCTAGATGGTTAGTTTTCTGGCTACCTAGCCGGTTGGTTGACTGGTTAGATTAGCCGCTTAGTTGACTGGCTACTTAGCTGGTTCATTGTCTGGCTAGATAGCCTGTTAGTTGAGTGGTTAATTAGCCGGTTAGTTGACTGGCTAGTTGGCCGTTTAGTTGACTGACTAGTTAGCCAATTAGTTGACTAATTAGTTAGACGGTTAGCTGACTGGACCCAGCCTGTTAGTTGACTGGCTATCTAGCTGGTTAGTCGACTGGCTAGTTAGCCACTTAGATGAGTGACTAGTTAGCTGGTTCATTGACTGGCTAGTTAGCCGGTTAGTTGACTGGCTAACTAGCCAGTTAAATGACTGGCTATCTAGCCTGTTAGTTGACTGGCTATCTTGCTGGTTATTTGACTGTCTATCTAGCCTGATTGTTGACTTGTTCGTTAGCAGGTTAGTTGACTGGCTAACTAGCTGGTTAATTGACTGTCTATCTAGCTGGTTAGTTGACTGGTTACGTAGACAGTTAGTTGACTGCCTACCTAGCCGGTTAGTTGACTGGCTAGTCAGCTGGTTAGTCAAATGGCTTCTAATCCAGTTATTCAACTGGATAGTCAGCCGTTTATTCAACTGGCTACCTAGATGGTTAGTCCACTGGCTTTCTAGACGATTAGTTTACTGGTTAGTGAGCCAGTTAGTTGACTGGCTAACTAGCCAGTTAATTGACTGGCTACCTAGTCTGTTAGTTGACTGGTTTTCTTGCCAGTTATTTGACTGTCTAACTAGCCAGTTAATTGACTGGCTACCTAGTCTGTTAGTTGACTGGTTTTCTTGCCAGTTATTTGACTGGCTGTCTAGCCGGTTTGCTGACTGGTTCGTTAGCCGGTTAGTTGGCTGGCTAACTAGCTGGTTAATTGACTGGCTATCTAGCCGGTTAGTTGACTGGCTACGTAGACGGTTAGTTGACTGGCTATCTAGCCGGTTAGTTGACTGGCTACCTAGCCGCTGAGTTGACTGGCTACCTATCCGGTTATTTGACTGGCTAGTTAGCTGGTTAGTTGACTGGCTACCCAGCTGGTTAGTTCACAGGCTAGTTAGCCTGTTAGTTGACTGGCTACCTAGCCGGTTAGTTGACTGACTAGTTAGCCAGTTAGTTGACTGGCTAGTTATCCAGTTAGTTGACTGGCTACCTAGCTGGTTAGTTGACTGGCAACCTAGCCATTTTGTTGACTTGCTACCTAGGCGGTGAGTTGATTGGCTAGTTAGCCGATTCATTGAGTGCCTGCCTAGCTGGTTAGTTGACTGGCTATGTAGCCAGTTATTTAACTGGCTACCTAGCTGGTTAGTTGACTGGCTAGTTAGCCGGGTTAGTTGACTTGCTACCAGACGGTTTGTGGACTGGCTAGTTAGCCAATTCGTTGTCTGGCTACCTAGCCTGTTAGTTGACTGGCTAGTTAGCCGGTTAGTTGACTGGCTACCTAGCTGGGTAGTTGACTGTCTAGCCAGCCGGTTCATTGACTGGCTATCTAGCCAGTTCGTTGACTGGCTCGCTAGCTGCTTAGTTGACTGGCTAGATAGCCGGTTCAATGACTGGCTAGTTAGCCAGTTACTTGTCTGGTTACTTAGCCTGTTAGTTGACTGGCTTGTTATCCATTTAGGTGACTGACTAGTTAGCCTGTTAATTGACTCATTATTTAGCTGGTTAGCTGACTGCATACCTAGCCGGTTAGGTGACTGGCTACCTAGCTGGTTAGTTGACTCTCTAGTTAGCCGGTTATTTGACTAGCTAGTTTAGCCAGTTAGTTGACTGGTTAATTAGCTGGTTAGTTGACTGGTTAATTAGCCCCTTAGTTTACTGCCTATATAGCCAGTTAATTGACTGGCTATCTAGCCCGTTCGTTGACTGGCTACTTAGCTGGTTAGTTTACTGCCTATCTAGCCAGTTATTTGACTTGCTATCTAGCCAGTTAGTTGACTGTCTATTTAGCCTGTTAGTTGACTGGCTATCTAGCCGGTTAGTTGACTGGCTACATAGCAGGTTAGTAGATTGGCTATCTAGCCGGTTAGTTGCCTGGCTATCGAGCCGGTTAGTTTACTGGTTAGTTAGCCGGTTAGTTGACTGACTATGTAACCAGTTACTTGCTTGCCTGTCTATCCAGTTAGTTGACTGGGTATCTAGCCGGTTTATTGACTGGCTATCTAGCCGGTTAATTAACTGGTTATCTAGCTGGTTATTTGACTGGCTATCTAACCAGTTAGTTAACTGTCTATCTAAGTAGTTATCCAGCCAGCTAGTTAACTGGCTATCTAAGTAGTTATCTAACCAGCTAATTA
Organism: Cephalopachus bancanus; assembly: GCA_027257055.1. Taxonomy (NCBI): domain Eukaryota; kingdom Metazoa; phylum Chordata; class Mammalia; order Primates; family Tarsiidae; genus Cephalopachus; species Cephalopachus bancanus. The sequence goes on along the minus strand of JAPVLO010000974.1, from coordinate 725,510 downwards.
TGGCTATCTAAGTAGTTATCTACCCAGCTAGTTAACTGGCTATCTAAGTAGTTATCTAACCAGCTAGTTAACTGGCTATCTAAGTAGTTATCTAGCCAGCTAGTTAACTGGCTATCTATATAGTTATCTATCCAGCTAGTTAACTGGCTATCTATGTAGTTATCTAGCCAGCTAGTTAACTGGCTATCTAAGTAGTTATCTAGCCAGCTATTTTACTGGGTATCTAAGTAGTTATCTAGCCAGCTTGTTAACTGGCTATTTAAGTAGTTATCTAACCACTTAACTAACCAGCTAGATAACCAGTTAACGAACCATATAGATAACCAGTTAACTAACCAGCTGGATAACCAGTTAACTTACTAGTTAGTTAACTACTTAGATAACTAGTTAAGTAACTAGTTAGATAACTACTTATGTAACTAGCTAACTAGCTAGATACACAGTTAACTACTCAGCTAGATAACCAGTTATCTAACCACATAGATAACCTGTTATCTAACCAGCTAACTAACCAGTTTGCTACTCAACTAGATAACCAGTTAACTAACCAGCTAGATTACCAGTTAACTAACCAGCTACCTAACTACTTAAATAATCATTTAACTAATTAGTAAATTAACTAACTTAACTTTTTATCTAACTATTTAGTTAACTAGTTAGTTAACTTGCTATCTAACTAGTTAGTTAACTTGTTGTCTAACTAGTTAGTTACCTAGTTAGTTAGCTAGTTAGTTAACTAGTTAAGTTGGTTAATCTACAAATTAGTTAACTGACTATTTAACTAGTTAGATAACGAGTTAATTAACTAGTTAAGTTGATTAATTTACTAATTAGTTAACTGATTATTTAACTAGTTAGTTAACTAGTTTACTAGCTAGTTAACTAATTAGTTAAGTAGTTATTGAAGTTACTGACTTAACTAGATTAGCTGACTTAAATAGTTAGCTAACTAGCTAGCCAGCTGATTTAACTAGTTAACTACTCATCTAGGCACCTGGCTAGCCAGCTGACTTAACTCCATGACATAACTAGCTAACAAGCTTACTTAACTAGCTGACTTAACAAGCTAGCTACCTAAATAGCCAGCTGGCTTATCTTTCTGGCTTAACTAGTAGCTAGCTAGCTACTATTCTCTCTGAATTAACTAGCTGGCTAGTTCACACAACTTGCTGACATATAGTTAGATTCCTAGCTAGTCAGCTGACTTAACTAGCTGAAATAACTAGCCAGTCAGATGGCTAGACATCTTACTTATCCAGCTTTTTAACTAGCTAACAAGCTGAATAACCAACTGATAATGAATTTCCTTAACTAGCTAGCCTGTTGGTTTCAGCGGACTAAAGGATCTGACTTAACCAGCTACTCAGCTGGATATCCAGGTAACTTAACATGCTGGCTAACTATCTAGCCAGCTGGCTAGCCAGCTAACTTGCCTAGCTGACTCAAGCTAGCAAGCTGGCTAGTCATCTCACTTAACTATCTAGGTACGTATCTAGCCAGCAGGCTATCCAGCTGACTTAACTAGATGATTTGAACAGCTAGCCTGCTGGCTAGCAAGCTGAATTATCTAGCTAATGCCTAACTAGCCAGCTGCCTAGACAACTGACTAAACCACCTGACTTAACCAGCTAGCCAGTTGACTAGCCAGCTGACTTAACTCACTGACGTCACTTGCTAGCCTGATAGCTATATAGCTGATTTAACTAGCTAGCGACCTACCTTGCCTGTTGTCCACTCAGCACTCTTAACTAGCTGAATTAACCAATTAGCCAGCTGGCAAGGCAACTGACGTAACTATCTCACTAGCTAGCTAGCCAGGTATCTAGCCAGCTGAATTAACACACTGACGTCACTAGCTAGCCCAGTAGCTTTATAGCTGATTTAACTAGCTAACGACCTACCTTGCCAGTTGTCCACTCAGCACTCTTAACTAGCTGAAATAACCAATTAGCCAGCTGGCTAGCCAACTGACTTAACTATCTCGCTAGCTAGCCTACCAGCTAGCTAGCCAGCTGACTTAACTAGCTGACCTAACTGACTAGGTACCAAGGTACTCAGCTGACTTAAATAGTTACTTAACTAACTAGGTACCTAGCTAGCCAGATGACTTAAATAGTTAGTTAACCAGCTGGCTATCTAGCTAACAAGCTGAATTATAGTTACCTTCCTAGCTTGCTATCTGCCTTAACCAGCTAACTAACTAGTTAGCTTCCTCATTATCTAACCTGCTAGCTTGCTGAGTTAATCATTTGACTTAATTCATTAGCTAACGAGCTAGTTAGCTGACTCAACCAGCTGACTTAACTCATTAGCTAACAAGCTAACTAGCCTACTCAACCAGCTGACTCAACCCATTTGCTAACTAGCTAACTAGCTGTCTCAACCGGCTGACTTAACACATTACTTAACTAGCTAACTACCGGACTCAACCTGCTGACTTTACCTGTTAGCTAACTAGCTAGCTAGCTGTCTTAACCAGATGACTTAATAAGGAAGCTGACTTAACTAGCTGAATTAGCTAGCTGAATTAACAACTTAGAAAGCTGACTTAACTGGCTGACTTAACTAGTTAGCTAGTTGACTTAACTACCTGAATAAAATACTTAGCTAACTATTTAACTAGCTGAAGAACTAGCTGAGTTAACGAGTTAGTTAACGAGTTAGTTACCGAGTTAGTTAACGTGTTAGTTAAGTCAGTTAGCCAGAGGGACATTTGGACAGAAGAAATAAATCAGGAATGCCCCAAGCAAACTGGGAGGCGTGGTTACACCCCAACAAGAAACAAAGAAGGCTAACTTTGGGAAGAAACACATACAGTCACATGTGACTCATACATCCATGCACTCAGGGACACATCTTCCTTTTCTGTGTCCCCAGAGCTGGTTTCTTTTGAGGAACTTTATGGCACTGAGTCAATGATCTTTAAATAAATGGATGTCACATGAAGCAGACCTGAAGACAAACAACTGAAAGAGGCATGTAGCTGTGTCCTAGGATTGTGGCTACTTTGTGCATAACAACATTATCACAAGAATGACAGAGACAGGGAGGGCAAGTGCATCCATAGGAGGGCAGGTGGAGTGGGGTCAAGTATGATTGAATATGTGGGTCTGCAACTCGTGGCCGGGATCTGGATAATAAATATGGATTTGGGAGCCTGCTAGTTAAGGCCCAGGGGTTAAGTAAGGTTCTCTGAGGAGGGTGCATGTGTTGAGGTGAGGGACAGAAAAGAACTGATAAATGTATGGAGGTTAGCAGGGAGCAAAAGAAAAAATTAAGAGAAAGATAGGTGGAGAAGGAGTGACAGGAGACAAAGAAGAAACTTTTAGAAAGGGTTGCATCAGTGACAGCAGGTGTCAGGGTCAGGCACAAAGGCCAGATGTAGGCACCTGTAGTAGAAGGTAGTGAGGTCCCTTGGAGCCAAAGGAACAAACTGTGTTTCTGGGGCTCTAGTTTATGAAATTAATTCTGTCAGTTCCCTGAATTCCAATCACCTCACATGCTTATTTAAAATTCAAATGTTGGACTTATTCCCATGCCTCAAGAATCAGAATATCTCTGGACAAGTTCCAGGAATTTTTACATGTTTTTCAAGAGATTCTGAAGTTTTAGGATGCTAGGATAGTATATGAAGTTTCTGCCTGAATTTTGAAGACCAAGAAATAAAAGGTGGGATTAGAAAGAGAAAATAATTCTGGCCTGAGAAAAGTAGCATCCTCATCGACTGCCTTTTTTTCGAGTTTATTATGAAAATACACCCCATACCAACAGACACGTCAACTATTTATGAGAAAAAAGTGGGTATGTTCACTTGACTTAACACAAAGACAGAAGAAATTTTAGCAGGGTGGAGGACAAAGGTGACTGGATAGAAAGCCACAAATACTACCTCAGGGCCACCTATCCTGTGGCAGAAAGGAGGGGGTCTGTGAAGTTTGGAAGGGTGGAGGCTGAGGGGGATGTGCCTAGCCGGGAGGGGACAAGACACTGGAGAGAAGATCCCACCCACTGGCTGCTCTGCTAGGAGACCCTAGAGCAGGTACCAAGCCCAGGGGTTTGGGCATGTTATAAGGTGGGGGATCCCAGGACCTTTCATGCAGAGTGTCTTAGGGTAATCGATGTTCCTGTGTCTGTGCGTCCCTGAGCTCAGCACCTGGTGCTTGCTGCTCAGCAAGTGATTACTGACACTTTGTACACAGAAAGGCCAAACACGTCACTTTTTAGAGTGAGGCAGGGACCAGCATATTATTTTAGAAAAGCTAGTTTTAAAATATATATTTCAAAGTGCGACAGTACGTTTAAAGTCTAATTTAAACTTTTAAGTTCTTCACAGATGTTTGTTGGAATCATTGTCTAAAATAGAAATAGCACAATCTGCATTGTCCTTTGACTTCCTGGTTTCTTTGTTTCCGTTTTGAGTTGCTACAATTCCTTCTGCCTTGTGATACAGCTGAGGTCCCCATTGCCAAAGCAAGTGATCTCTGATTGGTTGGTTCAGGTGAACCAGCTCTAATTGGTGGGTTCAGGTGAGCTCTGGTTGGTTGGTTCACGTGAGTTCTGATTGGTTGGTCCAGGAGACCTTTGATTGGTATGTGCAGGTGAGCTCTCATTGGTTGGTTTCTAAGCACACAGAAAAAAAAGTGCATTTTGGGTGAACTCAGAGTATTTTCAAACCCTAATCAGCAAATGGCTTTGGGGTTCTATTTAATGTTGGAATTGTTTTTAATTTTTTGAGTTAGAGTCTCACTCTCTCACCCAGACTGGAGTGCAGTGGCTGCTGCTGGCCACCCCAGCCTCGACCTGCTGGGTTCCGAGGATCCTTCTACCTCAGGCTTCCAAATGGCTGGAACTACAGGCGAGCACTATCATGCCCAGCTAATTTTTTGATTTGTTGTAGAGATGAGGTCTCACCAAGTTGCCCAGGCGGGGGTCTCGAGCCAGTGGGCTCAGGCAATCCACTCACCTCTGCTGCCCAAAGTGCAGGACTGCAGTCTGAGTCATCAAGCCCGGCTGTATTTTTTTTTTAAATGTGGGGTACATATGAGGATTACCATGTAATTAAAGTTGCATGCAGGTATGGTTTGGACTTCAAGCAAGACTTCTCTCCCCCTAGTAGTAGACATGGTTCCCAATCGGTGTTCCATATCCATTTTTCCCCACAATCCCTCTCTCCTTTTGCAGTGCTTGGTGTTTATATTTGAGTGTCCAATGTTTTGGACCAGCTTATGAGCAAGTCCTTGTGGAACATTATAGCAACCAGTAAATAATCTTTCAGTAACAGGACAGAATTGAAGACCAACAACTGAAAGAGGCATGACACTGGTTTCTAGACTTACTTGCTAGAAAGATGGTCTCCAGTTTCATTCATGTTTCTGCAAAGGACATGATTTCGTTCTTCTTTATGCGTGTGCAGTGTTCCATTGTGTACATGGACCACATTTTCTTCATCCCAACCACTCTTGAAGAGCATCTGGGTTGGTTCCATGTTTTTGCTATTATGAGTAGTGCTGCAGTGAACATGTGTGTGCAGATGTCTTTTTTTATCGATATTTTTTATTTTGATATTTTGGCTAGAATTAAGGATTAGGTATAAAAACATGCTTCATTCAGGTCCCCTTGTTGATAACAGGTGTCTCCCCGTCTCCAGACAGATGTGTAATACCGTTAGTCCCATCCCCCCTATAGTTTCCCAACACAGTCATTTTCTTATAGTAGTTAATTGAATGATCAAGATCCACTATATGAGTGAGAATATGTGATACTCAGATTTTTGTTTCTGTGAGAGGCCACTTACTATTATAAAGTCTAGCTCCATCCAGGTTGCTGCAAAATTCATGATTTTGTTCTTTTTTATGGCTGCATAGTATTCCATCATGTATACATATCACATTTTTTAATCCAGTCCTCTTTTGATGGACAGCGTGGTTGATTCCAGTTCTTGCTATTGTGAACAATACTGCAATAAACATTCTTGTGCAGGTATCTTTTTGATAGAATGATTTGAGTTCTTCAGAGTATATTCCCAGTAGGGGGATTACAGGGTCATATGGGAGATTGATGTTTAGAGCTTTTAGGAATCGCCACACTTCTTTCCACAGATGTTGCACAAGTTTACACTCCCACCAACCGTGTAAAGTGTTCCCTTTCCACCACACCCTCTCCAGCAGCTGTTATTTTGTGAGTTGTTGATAATGGCCATTCTGACTGCAATTAGGTGGTATCTCAGTGTGGTTTTGATTTGCGTCTCCCTGATAATTAATGAGGTTGAACATTGCAGATGTCTTTTTGATAGAATGATTTATGTTTCTATGGAAGTGAGCTTGCGGTCGCTCCATTTTTATTTCTTTGAGAAAGCACTACACTTCTTTCCACAAATTTTGAACCAGGTTAATTCTCCCAAACAGCGTAGATGCATTCTCTTTTCTCTGCATCCTTGCCAGCACCTGTTGCTGTTATGCTTTTAATATTATGTTGGCTCTGTTTTAAATTGATCACCTGAGCCCAACAGATTGAGTCTGTGGAGGCTGTGAGCATGACAGTGTACTCCAGCCTGGGTGACACAGTGAGACTACAACTCAAAAAAGTATTTAATTTGATAATTAATTAAGCCTAGGCAGTCACTCAGACTCCATCTTGAAATATTGGTTCTTTCAAGTTCACATTTGCTCACATTGGGAACACAGTCTCTGTCCCCAACCAGAAACTTTACCTGGCAGATGCATACTGTAAAGTGGGGGATCCCAGAGAAACTCTTATGCAGGAACACAACACACATGTGCTAGGACAGCTCCAGTGACACAATATGCAGTAATGACTAATTAGAAACCATTTAAATGCTCTTTAGGAGGGATATAATTAAATAAACTATAGCACATTCATGCTCTGCAATCCTGGATGGCAGTGAAAAAAGGCAAGATGTGGGTTTGGGGGAAAAAATCAAATTGCAGGCAAACACATCATATCTTCCTGGGCTGCCTGTAAGAGGGTGTGATTCCAGCCTGGAAGTTCAGGGCAGGCTGGAGAAGGTACATGTGACTGAGGGAGGGCAAGGGGTCATAGCCCATCAGACTGGGAATGGAAACATGACTTTCAGGTAACGGGAACAGCAAGGCACAGAAAAGCAGGAAGTGCTGGTCACACATGTGCAGGACAAGCAACTGGGAAATAAAGGTTTTCCTGGGATAGACTGGAGATAGCTCAGAAAAGTGGACAGGACTCAAACCAATCATATGTAACACTTTATGTCTTGCTCAGAATTTTGGACTTACTTGCTAGACAGTGAGGAACACTTGATAATTATTATTTTCATGAAAATATTTGGTCTGTTTATGATGTAGCAAGATGATTCTTGAAGTATACTGGAAGACACATGGAAATGAAAGCAGACTGATGACAGATCTTTTAGAAAACTGTGACAATAACCCAGTGCACTGATGATGCTACGCCAAGTAAAAGATTGCAAACAGATCGAATAACATCCTAAAACAGGTATAATAATTGGGTATATAATTTTGTTGTCCAACACAGGACATTTCAGAAAATAAAACATGGTAGCCAGAGAGCCATTTGGACAGAAGTAATAAATCGGGAATGCCCCAAGCAAACATGGGAGGCATGGTTACTCCCCCAGCAAGAAACAAAGAAGAAGACTAACATTAGGAATATACCCATACAGTCATATGTGGCTCATACCTCCATGCACTCAGGGCCACATCTTCTTTCCTGTTCATCATTTACCATGTATCCCCAGAGCTAGTCCCTTGCCAGGAACTTTATGGCACTGAGTCAATGATCTTTAACTAAATGGATGTCACATGAAACAGACTTGAAGACAAACAACTGAAAGAGGCATGAAGCTGTCTCCTAGGATTGTGGCTACTTTGTGCGTAATAACATTATCACAAGAATCACAGAGACAGGGAGGGCAGGTGCATCCATAGGACAGCAGGTAGGGAGGGGTCAAGTACAATTGAATATGTGGGTCTACAACTCGTGGCTGAGATCTGGATCATAGATATGATTTTGGGAGCCTGCTGGTTAAGATCCAGGGGGTAAGTAAGGTTATCTCTGAAGGGTGCATGTGTTGAGGTGAGGGGCAGAAAATAACTCAAAAGTATGGAGGCTAGCAGGTGGACAAAAGAAGAAATTAAGAGAAAGATAGGTGGAGAAGGAGTGACAGGAGACACAGAAGAAACCTTTAGAAGGGGTTGCATCAGTGACAACAGGTGTCAGGGTCAGGCACAAGGCCAGATGTAGGCACCTGTAGTAGAAGGTTGTGAGGTCCCTTGGAGCCAAAGGACCAAACGGTGTTACTGGGGCTCTATTTCATGAATTAATTCTGTCAGTTCCCTGAATTCCAATCACCTCACATGCTTATTTAAAATTCAAATGTTGGACTTATTCCCATGCCTCATGGATCAGAATATCTCTGGAAAATTTCCAGGAATTTTAACTAGTGGACTAGTTAGTGGACTAGTCTACTTTTAATGGACTAGTTAGTGGACTAGTCGACTAGTTAGTCGACTAGACATTGAGATAGTCGACTAGTTAATGGACTATTTAGAGGACTATTCGACTAGTTAGTGGACTAGTTAGTGACCTAATCGATGAGATAGAGGACTACTCGACTAGTTAGTGAACTAGTTAATGGATTATTCAAATAGTTAGGGGACAATTAGTGCACTAGTTAGTGGACAACTTAGTGAACTATTCGACTAGTTAGTGGACTACTCGACTAGTTAGTTAACTAGTTAGGGGACTATTCGACAAGTAGTGGACTAGTCGCCTAGTTAGATTACTAGTTAGTGAACTAGTCGACTAGTTAGTGGACTAGTTATGAACAAGTCGAATAGTTAGTGGACAAGTTAGTGGACTGTTTGACTAGTTAGTGGACTAGTTAGTGAAATAGTCATCTAGTTAGGGGACTATTTAGTAAACTAGACGATTAGCATGTGGACTATTTAGTGGACTTTTTGACTAGTAGTGGACTGGTATAATAGTTAGTGGACTAGTTAGTGGACTCCTCACTAGTTAGGGGACTAGTTTTGGGACTAGTAAGGGGACTAGTTAGTGGACAAGTCGACTAGTTAGTGGACTAATTAGCAGACTAGTCGAATAGTTACTGAATTAGTTAGTGGGCAACGCGACTACTTAGTGGACTAGTTAGTAGACTGGTTCGTGAACTAGTCAACTAGTTATTGGACATTTTAGTGGACAGGTAGACTAGTTAGTGAACTAGTAAGTGAAATAGTCGACTAGTTAGTGGAATAGTTAGTGATCAAGTCGACTAGTTAGTGGGCTAGTCAACTAGATAGTCAACTAGTTAAAGGACTACTCGACTAATTAGTGGACTACTTAGTGGACTAGTTGACTACTTAGTGTATTAGTTAGTGGACAACTCGACTAGTTATGAGACTAGTTATAGGAATAGTTAGTGGACTAGTCGACTAATTAGTGGACTAGTTAGTGGACTCGGCGGCTAGTTAGTGGACTAGTTAGTGGGCTGGTCGACTAGTTAGGGGACTAGTTTGTGGACTAGTCGACTAGTTATGGGACTAGTTAGTGGAATTGTCGACTACTTCGGGGACTAGTTAGTAAACAAATCGTCTATTTAGTGTGCTAGTTATTTAGCTAGTTGACTAGTCAGTGGAATAGTTAGTCGATTAGTTAATAAAATAGTCAATTAGTTCATGGAGTGGTCGGCTAATTATTTAATTAGTGAACTAGTTGACTAGTAAGTGGACTAGTTAGTGGAATTGTCGACTAGCTAGGGGCTTGTTAGTAAACTAGTCGACTAGTTAATGGGCTAGTTATTTAGCTAGGTGACTAGTTAGTGGACTAGTGAGTCGATTAGTTAATGAACTAGTCAATTAGTTCGTGGAGTAGTCGGCAAGTTATTTAATTAGTGAACTAGTCGACTAGTTAGTGGACTATTTCGTGAACTTGTCGACTATTTAGTTGACTAGTCTACTAGTGAACTAGTTAGCGAAGTAGTCGACTAGTTAGTGACTATTAGCGAAATAGTCATCTAGTTAGTAGCGTAGTCACTACTTAGTGGACTAGTTAGTGCCCTAGACTAGTCGGCTAGTTCGTGGACTAGTTAGTGATATATTCGAGTAGTCAGTGGACTATTTAGTGAACTAGTCGACTAGCTAGTGGACTAATTAGTGAACTAGTCATCTAGTTAGTCGCCTAGTCGACTACTTAGTGGACTAATTAGTGACCTAGACTAGTCGGCTAGTTAGTGGACTAGTTAGTGATATAGTAGAGTAGTCAGTGGACTATTTAGTAAACTAGTTGACTAGGTAGTGGACTAATTAGTGGACTAGTCGAATAGTTAGTTTCCTTGCTAGTAAACTAGTTAGTGGGCTAGTTAGTGAAGCATGCGACTAGTTAGTGGATTAGTTAGTGGAAAGGTCGACTAGTTAGTGGGTTGGTTATTGTGCTGGTCAACTAGTTAGTGGACTAGATAGTGAAGGAGTGGACTAGTTAGTGGACTAGGTAGTGGACAGGTCGACTGGCTATCTAGTCGGTTAGTTGACTGGCTACATATATGGTTAGATGACTTCCTATCTAGCCGGTTAGTTGACAGGTTTTCTAGCCAGTTAGTGACTGACTATCTAGCCGGTTAGTTGATTGCCTATCTAGCCGGTTAGTTGACTGGTTACCTAGCCAGTTATTTGACTGACTTTCTAGCAGCTTAGTTGATGGGCTATCATGCCACTTAGTTGACAGGCTATCTAGTCAGTTAGTTGACTGTCTATGTAACCGGTTAGTTGACTGCTTAGTTATACGGTTATTTGACTGGTTAGTTAGCTGGTTAATTGACTGGGGATCTAGCTAGTTAGTTGACTGGTTAGTTAGATGGTTAGTTGACTGGCTACCTAGCTGGTGAGTTGACTGGCTACCTAGCCAGTTAGTTGACTGGATATCTAGCTGGTTACTTGACTGGCTACCTAGCTGGTTAGTTGACTGGCTACCTAGCTGGTTAGTTGACTGTCTAGTTAGGCAGTTGGTGGACTGGTTACGTAGCCAGATATTTGACTGGCTATGTAGCCGGTTAGTTGACTGGTGACCTAACTCATCAGTTGACAGACTAGTTAGCTGGTTAGTTGACTATCTAGCTGGTTAGTTGACTGGATAGGTAGCCGGTTAGTTGACTGTCTACCTAGCCGATTAGTTGACTTGGCGAGTTAGCGGGTTAGTTGACAGACTACTTAGCTGGTAAGTTGATTGGCTAGTTAGCCAGTTAGTCGACTTGCTACCTAGCCGGTTCATCGACTGGCTAGTCAGTCAGTTAGTTGACTGGCTAAGTAGACGGTTCATCAACTGGCTAGTTAGCCAGTTAGTTTACAGGCTACCCAGGCAGTTAGTTGATTGGCTACATAGCCGGTTAGTTGACTGGCTACCTAGCCGGTTAATTGACTGGCTACTTAGCCTGTTCGTTGAATGGCTAGTCAGCCGGTTCTTTGACTCACTACCTATCTGGTTTGTTGACTGGCTAGTCAGCCGGTTAGTTGACTGGATACCTAGCCGGTTAGTTGACTGGCTATCTAGCTGGTTAGTTGACTGGGTATCTAGCTGGTTATTTGACTGGTTAGTTATCCGGTTATTTGACTGGTTATTTAGCTGGTTAGTTGACAGGCTATCTAAACGGTTAGTCGACGGGTTAGTTAGCAGGTAAGTTGACAGGCTATTTAGCCAGTTAATTGACCGGTTAGTTAGAAGGTTAGTTGACTGGCTACCTAGCTGGTTATTTGAGTGGCTACCTAGCCGGTTAGTTGACTGGCTAGTTAGCTGGTTAGTTAACTGGCTAACAAGCCGGTTGGTTGACTGGATACCTAGCTCGATAGTTGACTGTCTAATTATCTGTTTAGTTGACTGGCTACCTAGCCAGTCAGTTGACTGGCTAGATAGCCGGTTAGTTGACTTGCTACCTAGCCAGTTTGTTGACATGTTACCTAGCCAGTTCGTTGACTGGTTACCTATTCGATTCATTGATTGGCTAGTTAGCTGGTTAGTTGACTGATTAGTTTGCCAGTTCTATGACTAGAATGTTAGCCGGTTAGGTGACTGGTTACATAGCCGGTTAGTTGATTGGCTAGTTAGCCAGTTAGTTGACTGGCTACTTAGCCAGTTAGTTGACTGGCTAGTTAACTGGTTAGTTGATTGGTTAGTTAGCCAGTTAGTTGACTGGCTAGTTATCCAGTTAGTTGACTTTCTATCTATCCCGTTAGTTGACTGGCTATCTGGCTGGTTAGTTGACTGCCTATCTAGCCAGTTATTTGACTGGCTATCTAGCCTTTTAGTTGACTGCCAATATAGCTGGTTAGTTGACTGGCTATCTAGCTGGAGAGTTGACTGACTACCTAGATGGTGAGTTGACTGACTACCTGGCCGGTCAGTTGACTATCTATCTAGCTGGTTAGTTGACTGGCTACATATATGGTTTGTTGAATGGCTATATACATGGTGAGTTGCCTGGTTATCTAGCCGGATACTTGACTGGCTATCTAGCAAGTTAGTTGACTGCCTAGTTAGATGGTTAGTTGACTGGCTGTTTAGCCTGTTAGTTGACTGGCTATCTATCCGGTGATTTGACTGGCTAGTTAGATGGTTAGTTGACTGGCTATCTTTCTGGTTTCTTCCTGGCTATCTACCTGGTTACTTGATTGGCTATCGATTCGGTTACTTGATTGCCTGTCTAGCCGATTAGTTGACGGCATATGTAGCAGGTTAGTTGATTGGCTAGTAGCCAGTAAGTTGACTGGCTATCTAGCCGGTTAGTTAACTGCCTATCTAGACAGTTAGTTGACTGCCTATCTAGCAGGTTCGTTGACTAGCTATCTAGCCTGTTAGTTGACTGGCTACATAGCCAGTTCATCGACTGGCTAGTCAGCCAGTTAGTTGTCTTGCTACCTAGCCTGTTCATCGTCTGGCTAGTCAGCCTTTTAGTTGACTGGCTACCTAGCCTATTCATCGACTGTGTATTCGGCCGGAAATTTGACTGGCTAGTCAGCCAGTTACTTGACTGGGTACCTAGCCGGTTCATCAACTGGCTATCTACTGGTTAGTTGACTCCCTATCTAGCAGGTTAGTTGACTGGCTATACAGCCGGTTAGTAGACTGGTTACCTAGCTGGATAGGTGACTGGCAACACAGATGGTTAGTTGACTGGCTATCTACCCAGTTAGTTGACTGGCTATCTAGCTGGTTAGTTGACTGGCTACCTAGCTGGTTAGTTCACTGGCTAGTTAGCTGGTTAGTTGACTCGCTACCTCACTGGTTAGTTGACTGGGTAGTTATATGGTTAGTTGACTGGCTACCAAGCCAGTTAGTTGACTGGCTACCTAGCCGGTTAGATGACTGGCTAGTTAGCCGGTTAGTTGACAGGCTACCTAGGTGGTTAGTTGAGTGGATAGTTAGCTGGTAAGTTGAATGGATAGTGAGCCGGTTAGTTGACTGGCTAATCAGCCGGTTATTTGACTGCCTATATAACCGGTGGTTGAGTGGCTATGTAGCTGTTTAGTTGACTGCCTATCTAGCCGCTTAGTTGACTGGCTATCTACCCTGTTAGTTGATTGGCTACCTAGATAGTTAGTTGACTGGCTACCTTGCCAGTTAGTTGACTGGATATCTGGTCGGTTATTTGACTGGCTACCTAGCCGGTTAGTTGACTGGCTACCTAGCTGGTTATTTGACTGGCTAGTTAGGGAGTTAGTGGACTGGCTACCTAGCCGGGTATTTGACTGGCTAGTTAGCCGGTTAGTTAACTGGCTACGTAGCAGTTTAGTTGACTGGCTAGTTAGAAATTTAGTTGACTGGATACCTAACAAGTTAATTGACAGTCTAGTTAGCCGGTTAGTTGACTGGCTAGTTAGCTTTTTCATTGACGGGATAGTTTGCCAGTTTGTTGACTGCCTATCTAGAAGGTTAGCTGACTGGCTAGTTAGCCGGTTAGCTGCCTGGCTAGTTAGCTGGTTATTTGACTGGTTAGGTAGACGGTTAGCTGACTGGCTACCTAGCCGGTTAGGTGACTGGCTAGTTAGGCGGTTAGCTGACTGGATTTCTAGCTGGTTAGTTGACTGGCTATCTACTGGGTGGCTGACTGGCTATCTAGCCAGTTAGTTGACTGGCTAGTTAGCCGGTTAGTTGAATGGCTACCTAACCGGTTTGATGACTAGCTAGTTAGCCGGTTAGTCGACTGGCTAGTTAGCCATTTAACTACCTGGCTATTGAGGCGGTTAATTGACTGGTTATTTAGCCGGTTACTTGACTGCCTAGTTAGCCCATTAGTTGACTGGTTAGGAAGACGTTTTGTTGACTGTCTATCTGGCCTGTTAGTTCATTGACTCTCTAGCCAGTTAGTTGACTGGCTAGGTAGCTGGTTAGTTGACTGCCTATCTTGCCGGTTAGTTGAATGGCTATCCAGCTGGTTGGTTGACGGGCTACCTAGCTGGTTAGTTAACTGGTTAGTTACCTGGTTAGGTGACTGGCTAGTTATCTGGTTAGTTGACTGTCTATCTAGGCGGATCGTTGAGTGGCTATCTAGCCCGTTAGTTGACTGGCTATCCAGCCAGTGAGTTGACTGCCTATCTAGCCGGTTAGTTGACTGGCTATCAAGCCAGTTAGTTGACTGGCTATCTAGCCATTTATTTGACTGGCTAGTTAGCCGGTTAGCTGACTGGCTATCTAGACAGTTAGTTGACTGGCTATCTAGCCAGTTCATTGAGTGGTATCTAGCCGGTTAGTTGACTGGGTAGTTAGGTGGTTAGTTGACTGGCTACCTAGCTGGTTTGATGACTGGCTAGTTAGCCAGTTAGTTGACTGATTACATTGCTGGTTACTTCACTGGCTAGTTACCCAGTTAGTTGAGTGGCTACCTAGCCGGTTAGTTGACTGGCTAGTTAGCCGGTTAGTTGACTGGTTACATTTCTGGTTAGTTGACTAGCTAGTTACCCAGTTAGTTGAGTGGCTAACTATCTGATTAGTTGACTGGCTGTCTAGCCAGTTAGTTGACTGCGTATCTACCCTGTTAGTTGACTGGCTAGCTAGCTGGTTAGTTGACTGGTTAGTTAGCTGGTTAGGTGAATGTCTAGTTATCTGGTTAGTTGACTGTCTATCTAGGCAGTTAGTTGAGTGGCTATCTAGCCAGTTAGTTGACTGGCTATCCAGCCGGTTAGTTGACTGCCTATCTAGCCAGTTAGCTGACTGGCTATCAAGCTGGTTAGTTGACTGGCTATCTAGCCATTTATTTGACTGGCTAGTTAGCCGGTTAGCTGACTGGCTATCTAGCCGGTTAGTTGACTGACTATCTAGCCAGTTCGTCGAGTGGTATCTAGCCGGTTAGTTGACTGGGTAGTTAGGCGGTTAGTTGAACTGCTACCTAGCCGGTTTGATGCCTGGCTAGTTAGCTGGTTTGTTGACTGGTTACATTGCTGGTTAGTTCACTGGCTAGTTATCCAGTTAGTTGAGTGGCTACCTAGCCAGTTAGTTGACTGGCTAGTTAGACTGTCAATTGACTGGTTACCTAGCCAGTTAGTTGACTGGCTAGTTAGATGGTTAATTGACTGGTTACATTGCTGGTTAGTTGACTGGCTAGTTACCCAGTTAGTTGAGTGGCTAACTAACCGATTAGTTGACTGGCTAGTTAGACGGTTAGTTGACTGCTTACCTAGCCGGTTAGTTGACTGTCTAGTTAGCTGGTTATTTGACTGGCTACCTAGCCGGTTAGTTGATTGGCTACCTAGCCGGTTAGTTGACTGGCTACGTAGCCGGTTCATCGACTGGCTAGTCAGATGGTTAGTTGACTGGATAGCTAGCAGTTTCGTCGACTGGATAGTCAGCTGGTTAGTTGACTGTCTACCTATCCGGTTCATCGACTATCTAGTCAGATGGCTAGTTGAATGGCTACCTAGCTGATTAGTCGACTTACTAGTCAGAGGGTTAGTTGACTGGCTACATAGACAGCTCTTCGACGGGCTAGTCAGCTGGTTAGTTGACTGGTTACCTGGCGGTTCGTCGGCTGGCTAGTCAGCCTGTTACTTGACTGGCTACCTAGCAGGGTACTTGACTGGCTAGTAAGCCGGTTAGTTGACTGGCTACCAAGTCGGTTAGTTGACTGGCTTGTTAGCCAGTTAGTTGACAGGCTACTTAGCCGGTTTGTTGACTGGCTAGTTAGCCAGGTATTCGACTGGCTACCTTGCCCATGAGATGACTGACTACCTGCCCGCTAGTTGACTGGCTATCTAGCCGGTTATGTGACTGACTACCTAGCTGGTTAGGTGACACACTATCTAGCCGGTTAGTGACTGGCTATCTAACTGGTTAGTTGACTAGCTATATGGCTGGTTAGTTTACTGTGTATCTAGCCAGTTATTTGACTGGATATCTAGCCTGTTAGTTGAATGGTGAGTTAGCCAGTTAGTTGACTGGCTACCTAGCCTGTCAGTTGACTGGCTGTCTTCCAGTTAATTTACTGGCTACCTATTCGTTAGTTGACAGACTATCTAGCCGGTTATTTGACTGGTTACCTAGCTGATTAGTTGCCTGGCTACCTAGCTGGTTAGATGACTGGCTAGTTAGCCAGCTACTTGATTGTCTACCTAGCCAGTTAGTTGACTAGCTAGCTAGCCATTTAGTTGACTGGTTACCTTACAGGTTAGTTGACTGGCGAGTTAGGCGGTTAGTTGACTGGCTACCTAGCCGGTTAGTTAACAGGCTAGATAGCCAGTTAGTTGACTGGCTACCTATGCGCTTAGTTGACTGTGTAATTAGGCAGTTAGTTGACTGGCTACCTAGTCGGTCAGTTGACTGGCTGGTTAGCCGGTTAGTTGACTGGCTACCTACCCGGTCAGTTGACTGGCTAGTAAGCCAGTTAGTTGACTGGCTACTTAGAATTTTACTTGACTGGCTAGTTAGCCAGATAGTTGACTGACTACCTTGCCGATTACTTGACTGTTTAGTTAGCCAGTTAGTTGACAGGCTACATAACCTGTTAGTTGACTGGCTACCTTGCCATTTATTTGACTGGCTATTTAGCTGGTTAGTTTACTGGCTACCTAGCTTGTTCATTGACTGGCAACCTACCCAGTTAGTTGACTGGCTACAAAGACGGTTCATTGACTGGCTACCTAGCCGGTTAGTTGACTGGCTACCTAGCCAGTTGTTTGACTGGCTAGTTAGCCAATTAGTTGACTGGCAGGTTAGACGGTTTTTTGACTGACTAGTTAGCCAGTTAGTAGAGTGTTACTGAGCCCGTTAGTTGACTGGCTATTTATCCGTTTAGTTGACTGGCTAGTTGGCTGGTTAGTTAACTTGCTAGTTAGCTGTTAAGTTGACTGGCTAGTTAGCCATTTAGCTGAGTGGCTACCTAGCCGGTTAGTTGACTGGCTACCTAGCTGGTTAGTTGACTGGCTAGATAGCCAGTTAGTTAACTGGCTACTTAGCTGGCTAGTTGACTTGTCAGTTAGCCCGTTAGTTGACTGGTTAGATAGCTGGTTGCTTGACTGCCTATCTAGCCGGTTAGATGACAGGCTATGTAGCCGGTAGCTGACTGGCTAGTTATCCGGTTAATTGATTGCCTTTCTAACTGGTTACTTGACTGGCTACCTAGCCGGGTAATTGACTGGTTAGTTAGCTGGTAGTAAATGGATAGTTATCTTTTTAGTTGACAGGCTACTAAGCCAGTTATTTGACTGCTTAGGTAGCTGGTTAGTTGACTGGTAGTTAGCTGGTAAGTTGACTGTCTAACTAGACGGTTAGTTGACTGGCTACCTAGCCGGTTAGTTGACTGTCTATTTACCCAATTAGTTGACAGGCTGGTTAGCCGGTTTGTTCACTGGCTACCTAGCCAGTTAGTTGCTTTGCTAGTGTGCCAGTTAGTTGACTTGCTACCTAGTCAGTTATTTGACTGACTACATAGCCGGTTAGTTGACTGGCTAACTAGTCGGTCAGTTGACTGGCTAGTTAGCCGGTTAGGTTTCTGGATACCTAGCTGGTTAGTTGACTTGCTAGTTAGCCGGTTAGTTGACTAGCTGCCTAGTCAGTTAGTTGACTGGAAAGTTAGTCAGTTAATTGACTGGCTATCTAGTCAATTAGTTAACTGTCTACCTAGTCCGTTAGTTGACTGGCTAGTTAGCGGTTTAGTTGACTGGCTACCTAGCCTGTTCGTTGACTGGCTACCTAGATGGTTAGTTGACTGACTACCTAGCTTGTGCGTTGATTGGCTACCTTGCCAGTTAGTTAACTGGCTACCTAGCTGGTTCGTTGACTGGCTATCAGCTGGTTAGTTGACTGGCTAGTTAGACGGTTTATTGACTGGTTATAAAGCTGGTAAATTGACTGGTTATTTAGCCGGCTAGTTGTCTGGTTAGTTAGCCAGTTAGTTGACTGGCTGGCTTGCTGGTTAGCTGACTGGTTAGTTAGCCAGTTAGCTGACTGGCTACCTAGCCTGTTAGTTGACAGGCTACATAGCCGTTTAATTGACTGGCTACCTAGTCGGTTAGTTAACAGGCTAGTTAGCAGGTTAGTTGACTGGCTTCTTATCTGTTTACCTGACTTTTTAGTTAGCCGGTTTGTTTACTGCCTAGTTAGCTGTTTAGTTCCCTGGTTAGTTGGCCAGTTAGTTAACTGCCTATCTATACGTTTAGTTGACTGGCTATGTAGCCGGTTACTTGATTGGCTAGTTAGCCGGTTACTTGACTGCCTATCTAGCCAGTTAGTTGACTGGCTATCTAGCCGGTTAGTTGACTGGCTACATAGCCGGTTAGTTGACTGGGTAGTTAGCCAGTTTGTTGACTGGCTACCTAGCCAGTTTGTTGACTGGCTAGTTAGCCAGTTAGGTGACTGGCTACTTAGCCAGTTAGTTGACTGGTTAGTAAGCCGGTTAGCTGACTGGCTACCTAGACGGATAGTTGACTGGCTAGCTATCCGTTTAGTTGACTAGTTAGTTAGCCGGTTAGCTGACTGGCTACCTAGCCAGTTAGTTGACAGACTACCTAGCCAGTTACTTGACTGACTAGTTAGCTGGTTAATTGAATGGCTAGTTATCTGGTAAGCTGACTTTTTAGTTAGCCAGTTAGTTGAATGCCTAGTTAGCTGCTTAGTTGCCTGGTTAGTTGGCCGGTTAGTTAACTGCCTATCTATACGGTTAATTGAATGGCTGTCTAGCCTGTTGGTTGACTGCATAGTTAGCCGCTTAGTTGACTGCCTATCTAGCCTCTTAGTTGTCTGGCAACATAGCTGGTTAGTTGACTGGCTAGTTAGCCTGGTTGTTGACTGGCTTCCTAGCTGGTTAGTTGACTTGCAAGTTAGCCAGTTAGTTGACTGGCTAACTAGCCAGTTAGTTTACTGGCTACCTAGATCGTTAGTTGACTGGCTAGTTTGCCAGTTAGTTTACTGGCTACATAGCCTGTTCATTGACTGGCTACCTAGCCGGTTAATTGCCTGGCTACCTAGCTTGTACATTGACTGGCTACCTAGCCCATTAGTTGACTGGCTATTTAGCCGGTTAGTTGACCAGCTAGCTAGTTGGTTCATTATCTGGTTATCTAGATGGTTATCTGACTGGCTACCTAGCCAGTTCGTTGACTGGCTACCTAGCCAGTTAGTTGACTGACTATCTAGCCATTTAATTGACTGGCAAGTTAGCCGGTTAGTTGACTGGCTAGTTAGACCATTCGTTGACTTTTTAGGTAGCCAGATAATTGACTGCCTAGTTAGCTGGTTAGTTGACTGGTTAATTATCCGGTTAGTTGAATGCCTATCTAACCGAATAGTTGACTGGCTATCTAGCCAGTTAGCTGACTGATTAGTTAGCCGGTTATTTGACTGCCTATCTAGCCGGGGTACTTGCCTTGCCACCCAGCCTGTTAATTGACTGGCTACCTAGCCGGTTAGTTGACTGGTTAGTTAGCCAGTTAGTTGACTGGCTAATTATCCTGTTAGGTGACTAGCTATCTATCCGGTTAGTTGACTGCCAATCTAGCCAGTTAGTTTACTGGATATCTAGGCGTTTAGTTGATTGGCTATCTAGTCCATTAGTTGACTGGCTACCTAGCCGGATAGTTGAATGGCTTTCTAACCAGCTAACTAGGAAGTCAACTAATCTTCTAGGTAGCCTGTCAACTAACAGTGTAACTACCCAGTCAACTAACCGGTTAACTAACAAGTCAATTAAATGGCTAGGTAGCCAGTCAATGAACCGGCTAGGTAGCCCATCAACTAACCGGATAGATAGGCAGTCAACTAACCGGCTAAGTAGCCAGTCAGCTAACTGGCTGGATAGCTTGTCAACTAACCAGCTAGATAGGCAGTCAACTAACCAGCTAACATACTAGCCAACTATCTGGCTAACTAGGCAGTCAACTAACCGGCTAACTAGGCAGTCAACTAACCGGTTAACTGACAAGTCAACTAACCAGCTAACTAGCCAGTCAACTAACCGGCTAAATAGACAGTCAACTAATCGGCTAGTCAGTCAGTCAACAAACAGGCTAGGTAGCCAGTCAGCCAACGTGCTAACTAGACACTCAACTTACCAGCTAACTAGGTAGTCAACTAACCAACTAACTAGCCATTCAACTAGCCATCTAAATATCCAGTCAACTAACTGGCTAACTAACCAGTCAACTAGCCGCCTAACTAGCCAGTCAATGAACCTTATAACTAACCAGGCAACGAATGGGCTAATTAGCCAGTCAAACAACCAGCTATGTAGCCAGTCAATGAACCGGCTTGGTAGCCAGTAAACTAACTGGCTAGGTAACCAGTCAACGAACCAGCTAGATAGCCAGTCAACTAACTGGCTAACTAGCCAGTCAACTATCGGGCTAGGTAGCCACTCAACCAACCGGCTATGTAGCCAGTCAAATAACTGACGAACTAGACAGTCAACTAATCGGCAAGGTTGCCAGTCAAATAACCAGCTAAATAGCCAGTCAACTAACTGGATATGTAGCCAGTCAACTAACCAGATAAATAGCCACTCAACTAACCGGCTAGTTAGCCAGTCAACTAACCAGCTAACTAACCATTCAACTAGACGGTAACAACGCAGTCAACTAACCGGCTAACTAGCCAGGCAAGTAACATGCTAGGTAGCCAGTCAACTAACTGGCTAGGTAGCCAGTCAACTAACTGGCTAACTAGTCAATCAACTAACCAGTTAGGTGGCCAGTCAACTAACTGGCAAATTAGCCAGTCAATTAACCGGGTAGGTTGCCAGTCAACTAACAGTCTAACTAGCCAGTCAATTAACCGGCTAGAAAGCCAGTCAACTAACTGGCTAGATGGGCAGTCTACTAACCGACTATGTAGCCAGTCAACTAACAGGCTAATTAGCCAGTCAAATAACCGTCTGGAAAGCCAGTCAACTAAACGGATAGACAGGCAAGCAAGTAACCGGCTAGATAGCTAGTCAACTAACCGGCTAGATAGCCAGGCAAGTAAAAGTCTAGATAGCCAGTTCACTAACCAGCTAACTAACCCGTCAAATAACTGACTAAATAGCCAGTCAACTCACTGACTAACTAACCAGTCAACTTACTGGCTAGGTAGCCAGTCAACTAAACGACTAGACACCCAGTCAACTACCTGCCTAGAGAGCCAGTCAACTAACTGGCTAGATATCCAGTCAACTAACAGGCTAACTAACCAGTCAATTTACTGGCTAGGTAGCCAGTCAACTAAACGCTAGATGCCAGTCAACTAACCTGCTAGTTAGGCAGTAAACTAACCAGCTAACTAGCCAGTCAACTAACTGGCTTGATAGCCAGTCAAGTAACCGGCCAGATAGGCAGTCAACTAACTGGCTACCTAACCAGGCAACTAACCGGCTAACTAGGCAATCAACTAACTGGATAAGTAATAAGTCAGCTAACCGTAACTAGCCAGTCAACTAACAGACTAACTAGCCAGTCAATTAGCTGGCTAAATAGCCAGTCAACTAACCGGCTATCTAACCAGTCAACTAACTGGCTAGATAGCCAGTCAAATAACAGGCAAGATAGGCAGTCAACTAACCAGCTAACAAGCCAGTCATCTAACCGGCTATATAGCCAGTCAACTAATCAGCTAGATAGGAAGTCAACTAACTGCTAACTAATCAGGAAACTAACCGGCTAACTAGGCAGTCAGCTAACAGACTAAATATGGAGTCAGTTAACCAGATAACTAGCCAGTCAAATAACTGGCTAACTGGCCAGTCAGCTAACCGGCTATGTAGCCAGTCAACTAACTGGCTAGGTAGACAGCTATCCGGTGAACTAACCAGTCAACTACAGGCTAACTATCCAGGCAACTAACCGGCTAACTAGCCAGTCAGCTAACTGGCTAACCAACCAGTCAATTTACCGGCTAACTAGCCAGTCAATGAACCGGCTAACTAGACAGTCAACTAACTGCCTAATAGCCAGTCAACGAAACGGCTAGGTAGCCAGTCAACTTACTGGCTAGGTTTCCAGTCAACACACCGTATAGGTAGTCAGTCAATTAACCGGCTAGGTAACCAGTCAACGAACCAGCTATGTAGCCAGTCTACTAACCGGCTAACTAGCCAGTCAACTAACCGGTTAGGTAGCCAGTCAACTAACAGGCCAGGTAGCCATTCAACTAACCGGCTAACTAAGCAGTCAACTAACCGGCTAGGTAGCCAGTCAATTAACTGGCTAGGTAGCCAGTCAATATCCGGTTAACAGGCCAGTCAACCAACTTGGTAGCTAGTCAACTAACCGTCTAACTAGACAGTCAACTAAATGATGAGGCAGCAAGTCAACTATCCGGCTAACAAGCCAGTCAACTAACCAGCCAGGTAGCTGGTAAACAAACCAGCTGGATAGCCAATCAACTAACCGGCTAGGTAGACAGTCAACTAACCAGATAGGTAGCCAGTCAACTAATCAGCTAGATAGCAAGTCAACTAACCAGATAACTACCCAGTCAACTAACCGACTAAAAACCAGTCAGTTAGCCAGCTAGGTAGCCTTTCAACTAACCGGCTAGATAGGCAATCAACTCACCAGCTAACTAACCTGTGAGATAACCATCCAGAGTGCCCGTCAACTAACCAGCTAGATAGGTAGTCAACAAATCGGCTAACTAACCAGTCAACAAACTGGCTAACTAGACAGTCAACTAACTAGCTAGATAGCCAGTCAACTAACAGGCTTGATAGCCAGTCAACTAACTGGCTAGATAGGCAGTCAACTAACCAGCTAGATAGCCAGGCAACTAACCGGCTAGGTAGCCAGTCAACTAACCAGCTTGGTAGACAGTCAACTAACAGGCTATGTAGACAGTCATTTAACCGGTTAACTAACAAGTCAATTTACCGGCAAACTAGCCAGTCAACTAAATGGCTAAATAGCCAGTCAACTAACTGGCTAACTAACCAGTCAACTAACCGGCTAACTAGCCAGTCAATGAACGATCTAACAAGCCAGTCAACTAACTGGCTTGCTTGTCTGTCAAAGAACCAGCTAGGTAGCCAGTCAAATAACTGCCTAGGTAGCCAGTCAACGAACCGGCTAGGTAGCAAGTCAAATAACCCGATAGATAGCCAGTCAATGAACCAGCTAGGTAGCCAGTCAATAACCGATAACTAGCAGTTAACTAACGGGCTAGGTAGAGAGTCAACAAACCGGCTATGTAGCCAGTCAACTAACCAGCTAACTAGACAGTCAACAAACCGGCAATGTAGCCAGTCAAATACCCGGATAACTAGTCAGTAAACTAACTGGCTAGGTAAACATTCAACTAATGGGCTAAATAGCCAGTCAACTAACCAGATAGGTAGCCAGTAAACTAACTGGCTAGGTAGCCAGTAAACTAAGCGGCTAGATACCAAATCAACTAACTGGCTAGATAGCCAGACAACTAACCGCCTAGATAGCCAATCAACTAACCGGCTAGATAGCAGTCAACTAACCAGCTTGATATGCAGTCAACAATCCGGGCTAACTAAACAGTCAACTAACCGGCTAACTAACAAGTCAATTAACTGACTAACTAACAAATCAACTAACCGGATAACTAGCCAGTCAACTAAGTGGCTAACTAGCCAGTCAACTAACCAGCTATGTAGCCAGTCAACTAACCAGCTAGATAGCCAGTCCACTAACCGGATAACTAGCCAGTCAACTATCCGGCTAGATAGCCAGTCAACTAACCAGATAGTTAGCCAATCAACCAAACGTCTAGCTAGCCAGTCAACTAACCGGATAACACCTAGTCAACTAACCGGCTAAATAACCAATTAATCAGCTAGGTAGCCAGTCAATTAAACACCTAGGGCAGGCAGTCAACAGACCGGCTAGATAGGCAGTCAACTCACTGGCTAACTAGCCAGTCAGCTAACCATCTAGAGTGCCCATCAACTAACCAGATAGATAGGCAGTCAACAATCCAGCTAACTAACCAGTCAACAACTCAGCTATCTGGTCAGCTAACTAGTGGGCTCGCTCACTTTCCATCAGGACAGCTAACTATTCAGCTCGCTCACATGCCAACCGGTCAGCAAACTAGTTGGCTCGCTCACCAGCCAACAGGTCAACAAACTTGTCGGCTCACTCACAGGACAAGTCAGCTACCTAATCGGCTTCCTTGCCAGTCGACTAGTTGGCTCGCTCACCAGTTGACTAGTTAAGGCAGCTCACCTGTTGGCTCAATGCCGATTAAGTTGCCTCCCCTGTCGGCTCAATCTCCGGTCGACTATTTAAGTCTTCTGAGATGTTGGTTCATTCGCCAGCTGACTAAATTCAGCTGACCAGTGAGCTCACACGCTAGCCGACTAGTTAAGTCAGCTGACCAGTCGGCTCACTCGCTGGCTGACTTGTTAAGTCAGCTGACAAGTCGGCTCAATCTCCAGCCTAATGGTTAAGTCAGCTGACAAGTCCGTTCACTCACCAACTGACTAGTTAATTCAGCTCACTTGGCTCACTCGCAGGCTGACTATTAAAGTCAGCTAACTGGTCAGCCTACTAGCCGGTCATCTAGTTGAGTCAGCTAACCAATCTGCCGACTAATCAGCCAACTTGCCAGCTGAAAAGTTACCTCAGTTAACTTGTCAGCCAACTAGTTAGGACAGTTGAAACTTTGCCAACTAATCGGTCGACTAGTTAGTTCAGCAAACAAGCATGCCAACTAGTTAACCGAGCTAACTAGTGGGCCAACTCGTCAGACAACTTGTAGACCCAGCTAACTAGTCAGCCGACATATTGGCCAACTAGTTAAGCCAGCTAACAAGTTAGCCGAGTAGTCAGTCAATGTGTTAAACCAGCTAACTTGTCAGCCGATTAGTCAGCCAACAAGTTTGTCACCTAGTTAACTCGTTAACCAACTAGTTACAACAGCTAATTTACTCGTTTACCAACTAGTCAAAACAGATAACTCGTTAGCCCACTCTTAAATAAGCTAGCTATCTCATTAGCAACTATTTAAGTCAGCTAAGTCTGCTAGCTAAACAGCTAGCAATTAACTCAGTTAGCTAGTCAGCTACTTAAGTCTGCTACCTAACTCGTTAGCTAATTAGTTGTCAGCTAGTTTTCCAGCTAGTTAAATAGGTAGCTACACATTTAATTCAGGTAAAGCCAGCTAGCTAAGTCAGCTAATTAAGTCAGCTTTACAATTTAGTCAGCTGCTTAAGTCAGCTAGCTAGTTAGCAAACAGGTTAAGTCAGCCGGTTGAGTCAGGTAGTTTGCTAGTTAAATGAAGGTTAAGTCAGCTGGTTGACTCAGCTAGCTAGCTAGTTAGCAAACGGGTTGAGTCAGATGGTTGAGTATGCTAGCTAGCTAGATAGCTAACGAGTTATGTCAGATGCATGAGTCAGATAGCTAGCTAGATATCTAATGAGTTAAGTAAGCTGGTTGTATCAGCTAGCTAGCTTGTTAGCTAACGAGTTAAATCAGATAATTAAGAAAGCTAACTAGCACATTAGATAACGAGTAAGCTCACTAGTTAGCTAGCTGGTAAGTCAGCTGGCTAGCTATTTAAGTCACTTAGTTAAGTCAGCTCGCTGGCCAGCAGGTTAGCTAGGTAGTTAGGTAGTTAAGTCTGCTGGCAAACCAGGGAGCTATATAGGTAGGTAGCTAGTTAAGTCACCTGACTAGCCATCCAGAATCTAGTTATGTCAGCTATTTAAGTCAGCTGGCTATCCAGCTGTCTAGCTAGGTAGCTAGCTAGTTAAGTCTGCTGTCTAGACAGCTGGATACTTCATTAAGTCAGCTAGTTCAGTCAGCTGGCTAGGCTACTGGATAGCTAGGTAGATAGGCAATTAAGTCAGCTGGCTAGCCAGCTGGCTAGCTAGTTAAATCAGTTAGTTAAGTCAGCTGGCTAGCCAGCTTGCTAGCTAGTTACCTAGCTAGTTATGCCAACTATATAGCCAGCTGGCTAGATAGTTAAGTCACCAATAATATCAGCTGACTAGTCCTCTGGCTAGCTACGTAACTTGCTATTTATTCAGCTGGCTAGACAGCTTGCTAGCTAGATATGTCACCTACTTAATTCAGCTGGATAGACAGGTGGCTACCTGTGTAGCAAGCTAGTTAATTCACCTGGCTAGAAAGCAGGCCAGCTAGATAAGACAGCTAGTTAAGCTAGCTGGCTAGTTAGGTAGTGACCTAGTTAAGTCAGTTTGCTATCCAGCTGGCTAGCTAATTCAGTCAGCTAGTTAAGTCAGATGGCAATCCAGGTGGCTAGAGAGGTAGAGAGCTAGATAACTCAGCTGACTAGTCAGCAGGATAATTAGTTAATTCAGCTAGTTTTGTCACCTAGCTGGCCAGCTTCATAGCTCGTTAATCAACTATTTAAGCCAGCTGGCTAAACAGCTGACTAGCTAGTTACATCACCTCATTAAGTCAGTTGGCTAGTCAGCTCACTAGGTAGTTAAAAAGCTAGTTAAGTCAGATGGCTAGACAGCTAGACAGCTGGCTAGATAGTTATAGCAACTGGTTATTTCAGCTAGCTAGATAGCTAGCTAATTACATCAGCTAGTTATGTCAGCTAGCTGGCTAGTTAAGTCAGCTAGATAAGTCAGCTAGCTAGCTATATAGCTAGCTAGGTATCTAGCTAGTTATTTAGCTTTTAAAGTCAGCAAGCTATCTAGGTAGCTAGCTAGTTAAGTCAGCTAGTTAAGTCAGCTGCCTAGCTGGGTAGCAAACTATTTAAATCAGCTGGCTAGCCAGCTAGATAGCTAGTTAGGTCACCTAGTTAAGTCAGCTCGCTAGCTAGCTGGATAGCTAGGTGGCTAGATAGTTAACTCAACAGTCAAGAATGCAGGATACGTATGTAGCTAACTAGTTAAGTCAGCTGGCTAGCCACCTGGCTAGCTAGTGATGTCAGATAGTTAAATCAGCTGGTTAGCCAGCTGGCTAACAAGTTAAGTCACCTAGTTGAGTCAGCTGGCTAGCCAGCTGGTTAGCTGGTTAAGTCTGCTAGTTAATACATGTGGCTACCCTTCTGCTAGCTAGGTAGCTAGCTAGTTAAGTCAGCTGGCTAGCCAGCTGGCTAGCTGGTTACGTCAGCTAGTTAAGTCAGCCTACTATCCACCTGGCTAGGTAGGTAACTAGATAATAAAGTCAGCTGTCTAGAGGGCTGGTTTGCTAGGTAAGTCAGTGAGTTAAGTAAGCTCTTTAGCTGGCTGGCTAGCCAGGTGGCTAGCAAGTTAAGCCAGCTGGCTAGCCAGAGGACTATCTAGTTAAGTCAGCTAGTTAAGTCAGCTGGATAGCCGACTGGCTAGCTAGGTGTCTGGCATGTTAAGCCAGCTGGTTAGCAGACTGGTGAGGTAGGTGGCCAGCAAGTTAAACCGGCTGGTTAGCCGGCTGAGCAGCAGGGTTGCTGTCTAGTTAAGCAGGCTGGCTAGCCTGGTTGCCAGCCCGCTAGCAAGCTAGCCAGCTGCCTTGGAAGCTAGCCAGCCAGGTAGCTAGCTAGTGAAGCCATCTGGCTAGTGATCTAGCCAACCGGGTAGCTAGCGAATTAAGTCAGCTGTCTTGCCTGTTAGCCAGCCATCTGCCTCATCAGCTAGTTAATTCAGCTAGGTAGCCAGCTAGCTAGTTAACTCAGCTAGCTAGTCAGCTAGCTAATCAGCTAGCTAGTTAAGTCAACTAGCCAGCTAACTAGCCAGTTAGCTAGCTAGTTAAGTCAGCTGGCTAGACAGCTAGATAGCTTGTTTGCTAGCTAGATGTCAGCTAGATAGCCAACTAGCCAGTCAGCTAGCTAGTTAAATCAGCTAGCAAATTAGCTAGTTACTTAGCTATCCTGTTGACTAGCAAATCAGCTAGCTGGTCAGTTAATTAGTGGGCTTGCTCGCTTTCCATCAGGTAACCTTACTAGTTGGCTCACTCGCCTGTCTACCATTCATTAAATTAGTTGACTCGCTCGCAAGCCAACAGGTAGCTAACTAGTCGCCTTGCTTGTCAGCTGACTAGTTAAGTCAGCTCACCTGTTGGCTCACTCGCCGGCCACCTAGTTAAGGCAGATCACCCATCAGCTCACAAGACGGCCAGTTAGCTAAGTCAGCTCACCTGTCGGCTCACTTGCCGACCGACTTGTTAATTCTGACCAGTCGGCTCACTCGCCAGCCGACTAAATTCAGCTACCAGTGAGCTCACTCACCGGCCGACTAATTAAGTCAGCTGACCAGTCGGCTCACTCACAGGCCAACAAGATAAGTCAATCACCTGTTGGCTCACTCACTGGCCGACTAGTTAAGTGATCTAACTGGTCTGCCGACTAGCTGGCCAACTAGGTAAGTCAGCTAACCGATCGGCCGACTAGTCGACCAACTTGTAAGCTGACAAGATAGCTCATCTAAATAGTCGGCCAACAAGTTAGGTCAGCTAACTTGTCGGCCAACTAGTAGGCAGACTAGTATGGTCAGAAAACCAGCGGGCAACAAGTTAACCTTGCTAACTAGTGGGCCAACTCGTTAGTCAGCTAGTTAACCCAGCTAACTAGTCAGCCGACTAGTCGGCCGACTTGCTAAGCCAGCTAACAATTCGGCCGAGTAGTCAGCCTACGTGTTAAATCAGCTAAGTAGTCGACCTACTCATCAGCCAAAAATTAAAGTCACCTTACTAAGTAGTTAACTAACTAGTTAAGACAGCTAGTTAGCTCATTTTCCAACGAGTTGAAACAGTTAGCTAACTCATTAACCAACTCATTAAGTCAGCTAGCTATCTCATTATCCAACTAGTTAAGTCAGCTATCTAAGTCAGCTAGCTAACTAGCTAGCTAGCTAAGTCAGCTAGCTCACTAGAAAGCTAACTATTTAAGTCAGATACTTAAGTCTGCTACCTAACTAGTTAGCTAAATATTAAATCAGCTAGTTATTGAGCTAGTTAAATAGTTAGCTATTTAATTCAGGTAGTTAGGACAGCTAGCTAACTAGTTAAGTTAGCCTGTTAAGTCAATTATCTAAATAGTTAAGTCACACTACCTAAGTCAGCTAGTTAAGTCAGCTTTTTAATTTAGTCAGCTGGTTGAGACAGCTACATAGCAAGTGAGCTAATGGGTTACAACAGCAGGTTGAGTAAAGTTGTTAGCTAGTTAACTAACGGATTAAATGAGCTGCTTGAGTCAGCTAGCTAGCTAGTTAGCAAACGTGTTGGCTCAACTGATTGAGTAGGCTAGCTAGCCTGCTAGCTAACGAGTTAAGTCAGCTGGATGTGTCAAATAGCTAACTAGATTGTTAATGACTTAAGTCAGCTGGTTGTGTCAGCTAGCTAGCTCGTTAGTTAACGAGTTAAGTCAGATGATTAAGTCACATAGCCAACACGTTATATAATGTGTAAGCTAACTAGTTAGCCAGCTGGTTAAGGCAGCTAGCAAGCTAGTCAGCTAAATATTTAAGTCAGCTTATTAGCTAGGAATCTAGCTAGGTAGCTGACAATTTAAGTCAGCTGGCTAGCTAGGCAACTTGCTAGTTAGATAACTATACAAGTCAGCTGGCTATCTAGGTAACTAGCTAGTCAAGTCAGCTAGTTAAGTCAGCTGGCTAGATTTGTAGTGAGCTAGCTAAGTCAGCTAGCTAACTGGTTAGCTGATTAATTCAGCTAGACTAAAGAACTGGCTAGCCAACTCGCAAAGTAGTTATCTAGATAGTTAAGTCACCTATATAGTTACCTGGCTAGTTAATGATGTCAGCGAGTTAAGTCAGCTGGCTAGCCAACTGGCTAGCTGGTTAAGACAGCTAGTTTAGTCAGCTGTCTAGCCAGATGAATACGAAGGTAGCTAACTAGATAAGTCAGCATGCTAGCCAGCAGACTAGCTGTTCAATGCACCTAGTTAATTTAGCTGGCTAGCCAGCTATCTAGTTAGCAAGATAGATAAGTGAGCTGGCTAGCCAGCTTACAAGCTTACGTCAGCTAGGTAAATCAACTGACTAGCCAGCTGGCTAGATAAGTAGCCAGCTTGTTTAGTCATCTAGCTAGCCAGCTGACTAGCTGGATAAGTCAGCTAGTTAAGTCATCTGGCAACCAGCTGGCTAGCTAGTTAAGTCAACTCATTAAGTCAGTTGGCTATCCAGCAGGTTAGGTAGTTAAAAAGCTAGTTATGTCATATGGCTAGCCTTCTAGCTAGCTAGGTATTTCAGCTAGTTAAGCCAGCTGAATAAGTAGGTAGATAGCTGGTTGAGTCAGCTAGTTAAGTCAGCTTGCTAGCTAGTTAAGTCAGCGAGTTTAGTCAGCTGGTTAGCCAGCTGGTTAGCTGGTTAGCTAGCTAGTTAAGTTAGCAGGCTAGACAGTGAGCTAGCTAGTTAAGTAACTAGGTTAAGTCAGCTCACTAGCCAGCTGGTTAGCTAGGTAACTAGGTAGGTAAATCAGCTGGCAAGCCAGTGGGTTAAGTCAGTATTCTGCAAGTTAAGTCAGCTGGCCATCGAGCTTACTAGCTAGGTAGATAGGCAGGTCAGCCTGCTAGCCAGCTGCCTAGCTAGATAAGTCACCTAGTTATGACAGCTGGCAAGACAGCTGGCTAGCTAGGTAGCTAGATAGCTAAGTCTGCTGTCCAACCTGCTGATTAGCTATTTAAGTCACCTAGTTAGTCAACTGGTTAGCCAGCTGGCTAGTTAGGTAGCTTGCTAATTAAGTGAGCTGGCTGGACAGCTGGCTAGCTACTTAAGTCAACAAATTAAATCAGCTGGCTAGCCACTTGGCTAGATATATAGCCAGATAGTTAATTCAACTGACTAGCAAGCAGGCCAGCTATTTACGTCAGCTAGTTAATTCAGCTGGGTAGCAAGCTGGCTAGCTAGGTAGCGAGCTAGTTAATCAGTTGGCTAGCCAGCTAGCTGCCTAATTAGGTCAGCTGGTTAAGTCAGCTAATTAGCCAGCAATCTAGCTAGATAGAGAGTTAGTTAACTCAGCTGGCTACTCAGCTGGCTAATGAGTTAAGTCAGCTAGTTGAGTCAGCTGTCTAGCCAGTTGGCTAACTTGTTTAACCAACTAGATAATTCAGCTAGCTAGCAAGCTGGCTAGCTAGGTAGCAAGCTAGTTGAGTCATCTAGTTAAGTCAGCTGGCTAGCTAGGTAGCTAACTAGTTAAGACAGCTAGTTAAATCATCTGGCTAGCTAGTTAAGACTGTTAGTTAAGTCAGCTGGCTAGCCTGCTGCCAATCATGGTAGTTATCTTGTTAAGTCTGCTGGCTACCAAGCTGGCTAACTAGTTAAATCACCTAGTTAAGTCAATTCGCTGACCAGCAGGTTAGCTAAGTAGTTAAGTAGTTAAGTCAGCTGGCAAGCAAGCGGGCTATGTAAGTAGGTAGCTACTTAAGTCAGCTGTCTAGCCTATAGGCTATCTAGTTATGTCAGCTAGTTAAGTCAAATGACTATTCAGCTGTCTAGCTTGGTAGATAGGTATTTACGTCTACTGGCTAGCCACTGTCTACAACGTTGTCAGCTAATTAAATCAGCTGGCTAGGCTGCTGGCAGGCTAGGTAGCTCGGCAATTAATCAGGTGGCTAGACAGCTGGCCAGGTATTTAAGTCAGCTATTTTAGTCAGCTGGCTAAGAAGCTGGTTAGCTAGTTAAGTCAGCAGGTTAATTCTGTTGTCTAGCCAGCTGGCTAGCTAGTTAAAATCTGTTTATGTCAGATAGGCAGCCAGCTGGGTCGCTAGATATTTCAGCTAGTTACTTCTGTTGGCTAGCTAGGAAGCTAGCTAGTTAAGTCAGCTAGATATGTCAGCTAGCTAGCTAGTTAAGTCAGCTTGTTAAGTCACCTACCTACATGATAGCTAGCTAGGTAGCAAGCTAGTTAAACCAGCTACTTAAGACAGCCGGTTAGCTAGGTAGCTAGCTAGTTAAGTTAGCTAGTTTAGTCAGGTTGCTAGCTAGTTTAGTCAGCAAGTTAAGTCAGCTGGATCGACAGCTGCATAGCAGTATAGCTATCTAATTAATTTAGCTGGCTAGCCAGCTTGCTAGCTAGTTCAGTCACCTAGTTAAGTCAGCTCGCTTGCAAACAGGTTAGCTAGGTACTTAGGTAGTTAAGTCAGCTGACAAGCCAGTAGTCTATGTAGATAGGTAGCTAGTTAAGTCAGCTGACTAGCCATAAGTTGTCTAGTTATGTAAGCTAGATTAGTTAGCTAGCTAATCACCTGTCTGGCTAGGTAGCTAGCTAGTTAAGTCTGTTGGCTAGCCAGCTGACTACTTCGTAAAGTAGGCTATTTATAGCTGGCTATTTGGCTGGCTAGGTAGGTAGCTAGGCAATTAAGTCAGCTGGCTATCCAGCTGGCTAGCTAGTTAATTCAGCTAGTTAAGTCAGCTGGCATGACAGTATGCTAGCTAGGTAGCTACCTAGTTATGTCAGTTGCCTAGCCTGCTGGCTAGATAGTTAAATGACCAAGTTAAGTCAGTAGACTAGCCAGCTGGCTATCTAGGTATCTTGCCAGTTAAGTCAGCTTGCTAGACAGCTAGCTAGCAAGATAAGTCACCTAGTTAATTCAGCTGGATAGCCAGCTGGATAGCTATGTAGCAAGCTACTTAATTCAACTGGCTAGAAATCAGGCCAGCTAGTGAAAACAACTATTTAATTCAGCTAACTAGCCAGCAGCTATCTAGGTAGTGACCTAGTTAAGTCAGCTGGCTAGCCACCTGGCTAGCAAATTAATTCAGCTAGTTAAGAAAGCTGGCTATCCAGATGGCTAGAGAGATAGAGTTAGTTAAGTCAGCAGCTAGCCAGCTGGATAACTAGTTAAGCCAGCTAGTTTAGTCACCTGGCTAGCCAGCAGCCTAGCATGTTAATCAACTAGTTGATTAACCAGCTGGCTAAACAGCTGGATAGCTATTTAAGTTACCTCATTAATTCAGTTGACTAGCCAGCTCACTAGCTAGTTAAAAAGCTAGTTAATTCAGATGACTGGATAGCTGTCTGCCTAGTTATTTCAGGTAGTAAAGACAACTGGCTAGCTAAGTAGCCAGCTACATAAGTCAGCTAGTTATGTCAGCTAACTAACTAGTTAAGTCAGCTAGTTAAGTTAGCTAGCTAGATAGATAGCTAGCTTGGATGCTAGCTAGTTATTTCAGCTAGAAAAGGCAGCTGATTTACTAGGTAGCTAGAAAGTTAAGTCAGCTAGTTATGTCAGCTGGCTAGCTAGTTAAGTCAGCTAGTTAAGTCAGCTGGCTAGCCACCTGCCTAGTTGGGTAGCTAGCTTGTTAAGTCAGCTGGCTAGCTAGCTGCCTAGCTAGTTAAGTCAACTAGTTAAGTCAGCTCGCCAGCCATTTGTTTAGCTTCAAAGCTAGGTGGTTAAGTCAGCTGGCAAGCCAGTGGGATATGTAGGTAGCAAACTAGTTAATCAGCTGACTATCTAGCTGCCTAAGTAGGTAGCTAGACAGTTATGTAAACCTGCTAGCCAGCTGGCTAGTTAGTTAAGTAACCTAGTTAAGTCAGCTAAGATAGCTGGTAGCTGTGTTGCTAGTTAATAATGTCAGCTGTCCAGTAAGCTGGCTAGCTAGTTAAGTAACCTAGTTAAGTCAGTTGGCTATAGAGCTTACTAGCTAGGTAACTAGGTAGTTATTTCAGCTGTCCAGTCAGCTGGCTAGCTAGTTAAGTCACATAGTTAAGTCATCTGGCTAGACAGCTGGCTAGCTAGGTAGCTTGCTACTTAAGTCAGCTGGCTAGACAGCTGGCTATCTAGTTAAGTCACCTAGTTAAGTCAGTTGTCTAGCCAGCTGGCTACCTATATAGCAAGCTAATTAATTCACCTGACTAGAAAGCAGGCCAACTACTTAAGTAAGCTAGTTAAGTTAGCTGGCTTGTCATCTGGCTATCTATGTAGTGAACTAGTTGAGTCAGTTGGCTAGTCAACTGGCTAACTATTTAAGTCAGCTAGTTAATTCATCTGGCTTCCCAGGTGGCTAGCTAGTTAGCTAGATATTTAAGTCAGCTGGCTATCCACCAGTCTAGCTAGTGTTGTCAGGTACTTATGTCAGCTTGCTAGCCACCTGGCTAAATTGTTATGTCAGCTAGTTCAGTCAGCTGGCTAACCAGCTGGCTAGCTGGTTAAGTCAGCTAACTCATTCAAGTGGCTAGCCAACTGGCTTGCTAGGTAGCTCGCTACTTTAGTCAGCTGACTAGCCAGATGGCTACCTGGTTAAGTCAGTTAAATAAGTCAGCTGGCTAGCCACCTGGCTAGTTAGGTAGCTAGCTAATTAAGTTAGCTGTCTAGCCAGCTGGCTACATAGTTAAGTCAGCGAATTAAGTAAGCTGGATAGAGAACTGGTTAGCCAGGTGGCAAGCTAGTTAAGCCAGCTGGCTAGCCTGATATCTATCTAGTTAAGTCTGCTAGTTAAGTAAGCTAGCTAGCCGGCTGGTTAGCAGGCAGGTCAGGTAGGTGGGCAGCTAGTGAAAACCACTGGCTAGCCAGCTGACCAGCAGCGTGGCTGGCTAGTTAAGCAGGCTGGCTATCCGATTGTCCAGCCAGCAGGCTGCCTAATTAAGCCAGATAGTTAGCCAGCTAGCCAATCAGGTAGCTATCTAGTTAAGTCAGATGGCTAGCAGTGTAGTCAAACATTTGGCTAGCTAGTTAATTCAGCTGGCTAGCCAGCTATGCAGCCAACTTGCTAATCAGCTACTTAAGTCAGCTAGCTATCCAACTAGCTAGTTAAGTCAGCTAGCTAGTCAGCTTCCTAGTAAGCTAGCCAGCTGGTCAACAAGATAGTTAAGTTAGCTATCCATCCAACTAGCCAGTTATCTAGCTAGTTAATTCAGCAGGCCTGACAGCTAGATAGCTTGTTTGGCATCCAGTTCTGTCAGCTACATAGCCAGCTATCTAGTCGGCTAGCTAGTTAAGTCAGCTAGCAGATCAGCTAGTTTTTAGCTAACTAGTCGGCTGGAAACTCAGCTAGCTGGTCATCTAATAGTGGGATCGCTCGCTTACCATCAGGTCAGCTAACTAGTCAGCTCCCTTGCATGCCAACCGGTCAGGAAACTAGTCGGCTCACTCGCCAGCCAATAGGTCAACTATCTTGTCGGCTCTCTCACAGGCCAACAGGTTAGCTAGCTAGTCGGCTTGCTCTCCAGTCGACTAGTTAAAGTCAGCTCACCAGTCGGCTCGCATGCCAGTTGACTAGTTAAGGCAGCTTGTCTGTCGCCTCACTCATTGGTCAACTAAGTTAAGTAGGCTCACCAGTCGGCTCACTGGCCAGCCGACTAGTTAAGTCCTCAGACCTATCGGCTTACTCACCAGTTGACTAAAGTCAGCTGACCAGTCAGTTCACTCGCCAGTCAAATAGTTAAGTCAGCTGACCAGTCGGCTCACTCACCAACTGACTAGTTAAGTCAGCTAACCTGTCAGATCACTTGCCAGACAATTAGTTAAATCAGCTCACCTGTTGGTTCACTCGTCGGCCGACTAGTTAAGTCAGCCAACCGGTCGGCTGCCTAGCTGGCCAATGTGTTAAGTCAGCTAACCAATCGGTCGAATATTGGCCAATTTGGCAGCCGAGAAGTTAGCTCAGCTAATTAGTCGCTGACAAGTTAGACCATCTAAATAAACGGCCTACTATTCGGCCGACTAGTTAGGTCAGCTTACCAGCCATCCAAGTAGTTAACAGAACTGACTAGTGGGCAAATCATCAGTCAACTATCTAACCCAGCTAACTAGTCTGTCGTTATGTCAGCCAACTTGTTAAGCCAGATAACAAGTCGGTCGTGCAGTCAGCCAACGTATTAAAACAGTTAACTATTTTGCCGACTCGTCAACCAACCAGTTGTCACATAGCTAACTCCTTAAACAACTAGTTAAGTCAGATAGTTAACTGATTTACCACCAGTTAATGCAGGTAGCTAATTTGTTAACCAACTCACTACATCAGCTAGCTATCTCGTTAGTCAACTAGTTAAGTCAGCTAGCTAAGTCAGCTAGCTAACCAGATAGCTAGCTAATTCAGCTAGCTACATCAGCTAGCTCATGAGTTAGCTAAATATTTAAGTCAGCTACTTAAGTCTGCTACCTAATTACTTAGCTAATTAGTTAAGTCAGCTAGTTATTCAGCTAGTTAAATAGTTAGCTAACTATTTAATTCAGGTATTTAAGTCAACTAGACAACTAGTTAATTCGGCCAGTTAAGTCAACTACCTAAGTAGTTAAGTCACCTTCCTAATTCAGCTAGTTAAGTCAGCTTTCTAATTAAGTCAGCTGGTTTAAACAGCTAGCTACCAAGTTAGCTAACGTTTTTAGTTAGCAGGTTCAGTCAGGTAGTTAGCTAGTTAACTAACTGGTATGGTCAGCTGGTTGAGTCATCTATCTTGCTAGTTAGCAAACAGGTTGAGTCAGCTGGTTGAGTAGGCTAGCTAGCTAGTTAGCTAACCTGTTAAGTCAGCTTCATGAGTCTGCTAGCTAGCTAGTTAGCTAATGGATTAAGTCAGCTGCTTGAGCCACCTAGGAAGCTCGTTAGTTAAAGAGTTATGTCGGATGATTAAGTCAGCTAGCTAGCACATTAGATAACGGGTAAGCTAACTAGTTAGCTAGCTGGTTAAATCAGCTAGTTAGCTATGCAGCTAACTATTTAAATCAGTTTGTTAGCTAGGTAGCTAGCTAATTTGCTAACTGTTTAAATCAGCTGGTAACTAGGTAGCTAGCTAGCCGACTGTTTAAGTCAGATGTCTTGCTCGGGAGCTAGCTAGTTAATTCAGCTAATTAAATCAGCTGGCTGGCCAACTGGCTAGCTAGGTAGCCAGGTAGTTAAGTCAGTTGGCTAGCCACCTGTCTAGCTGGTTAATTCAGCTAGATAAGAGAGCTGGGTAGCCAACTGGCAAGGTAGGTAGCTAGCTAGTTAAGTCAACTAGATAACTACCTGGATAGATAGTGATGTCTTCGAGTTAAGGAAGCTGGCTAGCCTACTGGATAGCTAGTTAAATCAGATACTTTAGTCAGCTGCCTAGCCAGCTGGCTAGAAAGGTAGCTAGCTAAATAAGCCAGCTTGCTAGCTAGCAGGCTAGCTGTGAAAGTCAGCAAGTTGTCAGTTGGCTTGCCTGCTGGCTAGGTAGGTACCTTGCTAGTTAAGTGAGCTGGCTAGCTAGTTTGCTAACTTAAATCAGCTAGGTAATTCAGCTGGCTAGTCAGCATGCTAGATAGGCAGCCAGCTAGTTAAGTCAGTTGACTAGCCAGTTGACTAGCTGGAAACCAGCTAGCTAGTTAAGTCAGCTCATTAAGTCAGTTGGCTATCCAGCTGGTTAGTTAGTTAAAAAGCTATTTAAGTCAGATGGCTAAACATCAGGCTAGCTAGTTATTTCTGCTAGTTAAGTCAGCTGGCTAGCTAGGAAACTAGCTAGATAAATCAGCTAGTTATGTCAGCTAGCTAACTAGTTAAGTCAGCTAGTTAATCAGCTGGCTAGCTAGATAGCTAGCTAGGTATCTAGCTAGCTAGTTAAGCCAGGTGGTAAGAAAGTTGACTAGCTAGGTAGCTAGCAGGTTAAGTCAGCCAGTTAAGTCAGCTTTCTAGCTAGTTAAGTCAGTGAGCTAAGTCAGCAGGTTAGCCAGCTGCCTAGCTGGATAGCTAGCTATTTAAGTCAGCCTGCTAGCCAGTTAGCTAGCTAGTTAAGTAACCTAGTTAAATAAGCTCCCTAGCCAACTGGGTATGTAAGTAGCTAGGTAGTTAAGTCAGCTGGCAAGCCAGCAGGCTATGTAGTTAGCTAGCTATTTAACTCAGCTGGCTATCCATCAGTCTAGCTATGTAGATAGGCAGTAAAGTCAGCCTGCTAACCAATTGGCTAGCTACGTAAGTAACCTAGTTAAGTCAGCTGGCTAGACAGCTGACTAGTTAGGTAGCTATATAGTTAAGTAAGCTGTGTAGCCAACTGGCTAGTGAGTTAAGCCACCTAGTTAAGTCACCTGGATATCCAGCTTGCTAGCTAGGTAGCTTGCTATTTAGGTCAGCTATCTAGTCAGCTGGCTAGCTGGTTAAGTCACCTATTAAAGTCAGCTACCTAGCTTGCTAGCTATACGGTAAGCTAGTTAATTCAGCTGTCTAGCAAGCAGGCCAGCTATTTATGTCAGCTAACTAAGTTAGCTGGCTAGCCAGCTGGCTAGCTAGGTAGCGAGGTTTTTAAGGCAATTGGCTAGCCAGCTGGATAGCTAATTCAGTCAGCTAGTTAAGTCTGCTGACTAGCCAGCTATCTAGTTAGTTAGAGAGCTAGTTAAGTCAGCTGGGAAGCTAGCTGGCTAACTAGTTAAGTCAGTTAGTTTTGCCAACTTGCTAACTGCTTAAGTCAACTAGTTCAGTCAGTTGTCTAGCCAGCTGGATAGGTAGGTACCAAACTAGTTATGTCAGCTGGCTAGCCAGCTGGCTAGCTAGTTAAGTCAGCTAGTTAATTCATCTGGCTTCCCATCTGGCTAGGTAGGTACCTAGCTAGTTAAGTGAACTGGCTAGTCAGCTGGCTAGTCAGTTGTCTAGCTAGTTAAGTCACCTACGTAAGTCAGCTCGCTTGTCAGCTGGTTAGCTAGGTAGCTAGGTAGTTAATTCAGTGGGCATGCCAGCAGTGTACATCTGTAGCTAGCTAGTTAAGTCAGCTGGCTAGACACTTGGCTAGCTAGAGATGTCAGCTAGTTAAGTCAGCTGGCTAGCCAGTCAGCTAACTAGTTATGTCAGTTAGTTGAGTCAGGTGCCTAGCCAGCTGGCTAGCTGGATAAGTGAGCTAGTTAATTCAAGTGGCAAGTCAACTGACTAGCTAGGTATCTACATAGTTAATTTACCTGGCTAGCCAGCTGGCTAGCTGGTTAGGTCAGCTAGATAAGTCAGCTGGCTAGTCACCTGGCTAGGTAGGTAGGTAGCTAATTAAGTCAACTGGCTAACCAGGTGGCTAGCTAGTTAAGTCAGTGAGTTAAGTGAGCTGGCTAGCCAGCTGACTAGCTAATTGGCTAGCTAGTTAAGTCAGCTAGGTTATTCATCTGGCTTCCCAGCTGGCTAGGTAGGCAGTTAGCTAGTTAAATCAGATGGCTAGTCAGCTGGATAACTGGTTAAGTCAGCTAGTTAATTCAGCTGGCCAGCCAGCTGGCTAGCTAGTTAAATCAAATAGATAAGTCAGCTAGCTAGTTAAGTTAGTTTGTTAAGTCAGCTGTCTAACCAGCCCCCTAACTGGGTAGCTAACTACTTAAGTCAGCTGACTAGCTAGTTAAGTCACCTAGTTAAGTCATCTCGTGAGCCAGCTAGTTAGCTATGTAGCTATGTAGTTGATTCAGTGTGCAAGCCAGCAGTATATGTCGGTAGCTAGCTAGTTAAGTCAGCTGGCTAGCCACCTGGCTAGCTAGAGATGTCAGCTAGTTAAGTCATCTGGCTAGACAGCTGGCTAACTTGTAATGTCAGCTAGATGAGTAAGCTGGCTAGGCAAAAGGCTAGCTGGATAAGTGAGCTAGTTAATTCAAGTGGAAAGCCAACTGGCTAGCTGGTAGCTACATAGATAATTCACATGGCTAGCCAGCTGGCTATCTGGTTAAATCAGCGAGTTAAGTCAGCTGGCTAGCCACCTGGCTAGGTAGGTATCTAGCTAATTAAGTCAACTGGCTAGCCAACTGGCTAGCTACTTAAGTCAGTGAG
Organism: Cephalopachus bancanus; assembly: GCA_027257055.1. Taxonomy (NCBI): domain Eukaryota; kingdom Metazoa; phylum Chordata; class Mammalia; order Primates; family Tarsiidae; genus Cephalopachus; species Cephalopachus bancanus. The sequence continues at coordinate 685,492 of JAPVLO010000974.1, read as the reverse complement.
GTAAGTGAGCTGGCTACCTGGCTTGCTAGCTAGGTGGTTAACTACTTAAGCCAGCAGGCTAGCCAGATGGTTATCAAATTAAGTCAGCTAGTTAAGTCAGTTGGTTAGCCAGCTGGCTAGCTAGGTGGCTGGCATGTTAAGACTGATGGTCAGCTGGCTGGTCAAGTAGGTGGCCAGATAATTAAGCTGGCATGCTAGGCAGTTGAATACCAGGGTGGCTGGCTAGTTATGCCAGCTTTCTATCCCACTGTCCAGCCAGACGTCTGGCTATTTAAGGCGGATGGCTAGCCAGGTGGCCAGTCTGCTATCTAGCTAGCTGGCTGCCTAGGGAGCTAGCCAGCCAGGTAGCTAGCTAGTTAAGCCACCTGACTAGCCATCTAGCCACCCAGGTAGATAGCTAGTTAAGTCAACTGGCTAGCCAGGTAGACAGCCAACTAGCTAGTCAGCTAGTTACGTCAGCTAGCTAGCCAACCAGCTAGTTAAGTCAGCTAGCAAGTCACCTAACTATTCAGCTATCTAGTTGTCAGCTAGGTAGTAAGGTTGCTTCTCAAATAGCTAGTTAAATCAGCTAGCTATTCAGCTAACTATTCCACTAGATAATTAAGTCAGCTAGCCAGCTAACTAGCCAGTTAGCAAGCTGGTTATGTCAGCTTGCTAGACAGCTAGATAGCTTGTTTGCTGGCTAGTTATGTCAGCTCGATAGCCAGCTAGCTATTCAGCTAGGTAGTTAAGACAGCTAGCAAACCAGCTAGTTCCTTGGCTAACTAGTCAGCTAGCAACTCAGCTAGCTGGTCATCTAACTAGTAGGCTCGCTCGCTTTCCATCAGGTCAGCTAAATATTCGGCTCGCTCCCCTGCCAACCGGTCAGCAAAGTAGTATGCTCAATCGCCAGCCAAAAAGGTCAACTAACTTGTCGACTCGATCACAGGCCAAAAGGTCAGCTAACTAGTTGGCTTGCTCACCAGCCGACTAGTTAAGTCAGCTCATAGGTCGGCTCACTTACCGGCCAAATAGTTAAGGCAGCTCTCACGTTGGCTCACTCACCAGCCAACTAGTTAAGTCAGCTCACAGGTTGGCTCAAAACCAGCTGATTAGTTGAGTCTGACCAGTCGGCTCACTCAACAGCCGACTAAATTCAGCTGACCAGTCATCTCACATGCTGGCGGACTAGTTAAGTAGGCTAATCAGTTGACTCGCCTACCAGCCGACTAGTTAAGAAAGCTAATTAACTGGCTCACTCGCCAGTGAACTACTTAATTCAGCTGATCAGTCGGCTCACTTGCAGGTCCACTAGTTAAGTCAGACTCACTGTCAACTCACTCGCCGTCTGACTAGTTAAGTCAGCTAAATGGTCGGCCCACTAGCAGTCCAACTAGTTAAGTTAGCTAGCCTTCAGCTGACCAGTAGGCCAACTTGTCAGTCGACAATTTAGGTCAGCTAACTAGTCGGCCGACTAGTCAGGTCAGCTAACTAGTTGACCAACTAATCAGACGACTAGTTAGGTCAGCAAATTAGCAAGCCAACTAGTTAACCCAGCTAACTAGTGGGCCAATTCTTCAGTCAACTAGTTAAACTCCCTAAATAGTCAGCCAACTATCCGGTCAACTTTTTATGCCAGCAAACATGTAGGCCGAGTAGTCAGCCAATGTATTAAACCAGCTATCCAGTCAGCCGATTCATCAGAAAACAAGTTAAGTCACTTAGCTAATTTGTTAACCAACTTGTTAAGTCAGGTGATCAATTGGCTGACTCGCTGGTGAACTAGTTAATTCAGCTGACCAGTCAACTCACTTGTGGGTCAACTAGTTAAATTAGCTAACCTGTCGGCTCACTCGCTGGCTGACTAGTTAAGTCAGCTAACCTTCAGGCCGACAAGTGGGCCAACTTGTCAGTTGACAATTTAGGTCAGCTAACTAGTCAGCCGACAAGTTAGGTCAGCTAACTACTCAGCCAACTAATCGGATGACTAGTTAGGTCAACAAGTTAGCAAGTCAACTAGTTAACCCAGCTAACTAGTGGGCCAACTCGTAAGTCTACTAGTTAACCCACCTATATAGTCTGTCGACTATTCGGCAAACATTTTAGGCCAGCAAACAAGTCGGCCGAGTAGTCAGCCAACGTATTAAACCAGCTAACTAGTCGGCTGACTCATCAGAAAACAAGTTAAGTCACTTAGCTAACTCGCTAACCAACTAGTTGTCAGCTAGCTATCTCATTTAACAACTAGTTAAATCAGTTGACTAACTCATTAACCAACTTGTTAAGTCAGCTAGCTATCTCGTTAGCCAACTAGTTAACTCCGTTAGCTAAGTCAGCTAGCTAACCAGCTGGCTAGCTAAGTCAACTAGCTAAATCAGCTAGCCCACTTGTAAGCTAACTAATTAACTCAGCTACTTAAGTCTGCTTTCTGACTAGTTAATTAGTTCAGTCAGCTAGTTATTCACCTAGTTAAATAGTTAGCTAACTATTTAATTCCCATAGTTAAGTTAGCTAGCTAACTAGTTAAGTCTGCCAGTTAAGTCAGCTAGTTGAGTCTGTTTTCTAATTTCATCAGCTGGTTAAGACAGCTAGCTAGATAGTTAAATAACGGGTTAAGTTAGCAGGTTGAGTCAGGTAGTTAGCTAGTTAACTAACGTATTAAGTTAGCTGGTTGAGACAATAAGCTAGCAAGTTAGGAAATGAGTTGAGTCAGCAGGTTGAGTAGATTAGCTAGCTAGTTAGCTAACAGTTAAGTCAGCTGGATGAGTCAGCTAGCTACCTAGCTAGCTAACGATTTAAGTCAGCTCTTTGTGTTAGATAACTAGCTCATTAGCTAATGAGTTAAGTTCAATAAGTCACCTAGCTAGCACATTAGATCATGAGTAAGCTAACTAGTTAGCTAGCTGGTTAAGTCAGCTAGCTAGCTAGGCAGCTAACTATTTAAGTCAGCTGGCTAGCTAGATAGCTAGCTAGTTAGCTAACTATATATGACAGTTGGTCAGCTAAGTAGCTAGCTAATTAACTCAGCTATTTAAGTCAGCTAGCAAACCAGAAGGCTAGATATGTAGCGAGCTATTTTAGTCAACTGGCTAGACAGCTGGCTACCTTGTTAATTAAGCTAGATAAGAGAGCTGGCTAGCCAACTGGCAATGTATGTAGCTAGCTAGTTGAGTCATCTAGATAGCTACCTGGCTAGCTAGAGATGTCAGCGTGTTAAGTCAGCTGACTAGCTAACTGACTAGCTTGTTAAGTCAGCTAATTTAGTCAGCTGTGTAGCCAGCTGGCTAGGCAGGTAGCTAGCTTGACATGTCAGTTTGCTAGCCAGCAGGCTAGCTGTTCAAGTCAGATAGTAAAGTAAGCTGGCTAGCCTGCAGGCTATGTAGGTATCTAGATAGTTAAGTGAGATGGCTTGCCAGCTTGCTACCTTAAGTCAGCTACGTAAGTCAGGTGGCTAGCCAGCTGGCTAGATAGGTAGCCAGCTAGTTAAGTCACCTGGATAGCCAGCTCACTAGCTGGTTTAGTCAGCTAGTTAAGTCAGCTGGCAACCTACTGCCTAGCTAGTTAAGTCATTTCGTTAAGTCTGTTGGCTATAGAGCTGATTAGCTAGTTAAAAAGCTAGTTAAGTCAGATGGCTAGCCATCTGGCTAGCTAGTTATTTTTGCTAGTTAAGTCAGATGGTTACCTAGGAATCTAGCTATATAAGTCAGCTAGTTATGTCAGCTAGGTAACTCGTTAAGTCAGCTAGTTAAGCCAGCTGCTGGCTAGGTATCTAGCTGGTTAAGTCAGCTAGTTAAGTTAGTTTGCTTGCTAGTTATGTCAGCAAGTTAAGTAAGATGGCTAGCCAGCTGCCTTGCTGGGTAACTAGCTAGTTAAGACAGCTGGCTAGCTCTTTAGGTAGTTAGTTAAGTAACCTAGTTAAGTTAGCTTAATAGACAGCTGGTTAGCTATGTAGCTAGCTAGATAAGACAGCTGGCTATCCATGTGGCTAGCTAGGTACTTAGGCAGTTAAGTCAGCCTGCTAGCCAGCTGGTTAGCTAGTTAAGTAACCTATTTAGGTAAGCTGGCTAGACAGCTGGCTAGCTCGGTAGCTAGATAGGTATGTCAGCAGTGTAGACCGCTGGCTAGCTAATTAAGACACCTAGTTAAGTCAATTGGCTATCCAGCTGGCTACCCAGGTAATTTGCTAATTATCTCAGCTGGCTTGACAGCTGGCTAGCTAATTAAGTCACCTAGTTTAGTCAGCTGGCTAGCCAGCAGGCTAACTATATAGCAGGCAAGTTAATTTAGCTGACTAGCAAGCAGACCAGCTATTTATGCCAGCTAGTAAAGTCAGCTGGCTAGCCAGTTGGCTAGCTAAGTAGCGAGCTAGTTATTTCAGTTGGCTAACCAGCTTGCTAGGTAATTAAGTCAGCTAGTTAAGTCAGCTGGCTAGCCAGGTGGCTAACTAGTTAAGTCAACTAGTTGAGTCTGCTGGTTAGCCAGTTGGCTAGCAGATTAAGTCAACTTGCTAATTCAGCTGGCTTCCTAGCTGGGTAGCTAGGTAGCAAGCAATTTATGTCAGCTGGCTAGCCAGCTGGCTAGAAATCTATGTCAGCTAGTTAATTCATCTGACTTTCCAGCTAGCTAGCTAGGGAGTTAGCTAGTAAAGTCAGCTGGCTAGCCAGCTGGCTAGCTGGTTAAGTCAGCTAGTTATTTCAGCTGGCCAGCCACCACTCTAGCTACTTAAATCAGCTAGATAAATCAGCTGGCCAGCCAGCTGGCTAGCAGGATAAGTAATCTAGTTTAATCAGCTGCTCAGTCAGCTGGCTAGCTAGGTAGTTAGCTAGTTATGACAGCTAGTTAAATCATCTGGCTAGCTAGGTAGCTAGCTAGTTAAGGCATTTAGTTAAGTCAGCTGTCTAGCCAGCTGCTAAGCAGGGTAGCTAGCTAGTTAAATCAGCAGACTAGCCAGCTGGCTAGCTTGTTAAGTCACGCAGTTAAGTCAGCTCGCTGGCCAGCATGTTAGCTAGGTAGTTACGTATTTAAGTCAGCTGGCAAACCAGCAGGTTATGTAGGTAGGTAGCTAGTAAAATGAGCTGGCTACCCATGAGGCTATCTTGTTATGTAACCTAATTAAGTCACCTGGTTATCCAGCTGTCTAGCTAGGTAGCTAGCTAGTTAAGTCTGTTGGCTAGAAAGCTAGCTACTTTGTTAAATCAGCTAGTTAAGTCAGCTGGCTAGGCTGCTGGCTAGCTAGGTAGCTAGGCAATAAAATCAGCTGGCTTGACAGCTGGCAAGCTAGTTAAGTCAGCTAGTTTAGTCAGTTGGCTAACCAGCTCACTAGCAAGTTAAATCAGCTCATTAAGTCAGTTGTCTAGCCAGCTGGCTAGCTATTAAAAAGCTACTTAAGTCAGATGTGTAGAAAGCTGGCACGCTAATTATTTCAGCTAGTTAATTCAGTTGGCTAGCTAGGTAGCTAGCTAGTTAATTCAGTCAGATATGTCAGGTAGCTAGCTAGTTAAGTCAGGTAGTTAAGTCAGTTAGCTGTATGATAGCTAGCTAGGGAGATAGCTAGTTAAACCGGCAGACTAGGTAGGTAGCTAGCTAGTTAAGTCAGCTATTTAGATAAGCTGAGTAGCTAGTTAAATCACCTTGTTAAGTCAGTTCGCTGGCCAACAGGTGAGTTAGGTAGTTACATAGTTAAGTCCACTTGCAAGTCAGTGGGCTATGTATGTAGGTAGCTAGTTAAGTCAGCTGGCTAGCAGTCAGGCATCTCGTTGTGTCAGCTAGTTAAGTCAGCTTGCTATCCAGTTGTATGTCTAGGTAGCTAGCTAGTTAAGTCTGCTGGCTAGCCAGCTGGCTACTTCATTAGACAGCTAGTTTAGTAAGCTGTCTAGCCTGATGGCTAGCTATGTATCTAGGCAACTAAGTCAACTGGCTAACCAGCTGGCTAGCTAGTTAAGTCAGCTTGTTAAGTCAGCCTGCTAGCCAGCTTGCCAGCTAGGTAGCTAGCTAGTTATGTCAACTGTACAGCCATCTGACTAGATAGTTAAGTCACCTAGATAAGTCAGCTGACTAACCCACTGACTAGCTAGTTATTTTGCTATTTAAGCCAACTGGCTATATAGCTGGCTAGCTAGATAAGTCACCTTGTTAATTCAGCTGGATAGCCACCTGGCTAGCTATGTAGCAAGCTACTTAATTCAACTGGCTAGAAAGCATGTCAGCTAGTTAGGAGAGCAAGTTAATTCAGTTGGCTAGCTAGTTGGCTAGCTAGGAAGTGACCTAGTTAAGTCAGTTGGCTGGCCAGATGGCTAGCTAATTAAGTCAGCAAGTTAAGTTAGCTGGCTATCTAAGTGGCTAGAGAGGTAGAGAGCTAGTTACATCAGCTGGCTAGCCATGTGTATAACTTGATAAGTCAGCTAGTTTAGTCACCTGGCTGGCCAACTGCCTAGCTCGTTTATCAAGTAGGTAATTCAGCCTGATTATCAGCTTCCTAGCTAGTATAGCCACCTGGTTAAGTCAGTTGGCTAACCTGCTTACTTGCTAGTCAAAAATCTAGTTAATTCAGATAGCTAGACAGCTGGCTAGCTAGATATTTAACTCAGCTGGCTAGCTTGGTAGGTAGCTAATTAAGTCAGCTCTTTATGTCAGCTGGCTAGATAGTTAAGTCAGCTAGTTATATCGGCTAGCTAGATAGTTAGCTAGCTAGGTAGCTAGCTAGTTATTTCCGGTTGTTAAGTCAGCTGGGTATTTAGGAAACTAGCAAGTTAAGTCAGCTAGTTAAGTGAGCTTTTTAGCAAGTTAATAAGCTTGTTAAGTCAGCTGGCTAGCCAGCTTCCTAGATGGGTGGCTAACTAGTTTAGTCAGCTGGCTAGCCAGTTTGTTAGCTAGGTAGCTAGGTTGTTAAGTCAGCTGACAAGACAGCGGAATAGATAGGTAGCTAGCTAATTAAGTCAGCTGGCTAGCCTGCTGTTGATCAACTGATGTTAGCTAGTTAAGTCAGCCGGCTAGCCAGTTGGCTAACTAGTTATGTCACATAGTTGAGTTAGCTGGTTAAGTCAGCTAGTTAATTCAAGTGGATAGCCATCTGGGTAACTAGGTAGCTAGCTAGTTAAGTCAGTTGTCTAGCCAGCTGGCTTGCTGGTTAAGTCAGCTAGTTAAGCCAGCTGGCTAGCCACCTGGGTAGGTAGGTAGCTAACTAATTAAGTCTGCTGTCTAGCTGGCTGCTTAGCTAGTTAAGTCAGTGAGTTAAGTGAGCTGGCTAGCCAGCTGACTAGCTAGGTGTCTAGCTAGTTAAGCCAGCTCGCTAGCTGGTTGGCTATCTAGTTAAGTCAGCTAGTTAAGACAGCTAGAAACCAGCTGACTATCAAGGTTGCTGGCAAGATAAGCCAGCTTGTTATCAGGCTTTTCAGGTAGGTGGCCAGCTAGTAAAACTGGCTGGCTAGCCAGCTGACGAGCAGGGTTTCTGGCTAGTTAATCTGGCAGGCAATTCGATTGTCCAGTGATCCAGCAGGCTATTTAATCTGGCTGCCTATCCAGTTGGTCAGCCTGCTAGCCAGCCAGGTAGCTAGCTTGTTAAGACAGTTGGCTAGCCGTCTAGCCAACCAGGGAGTTAGTTAGTTAAGTCAGCTGGCTCACCAGCAAGACAGCCAACCAGCTAGTCAGTTAGTTGTCATCTATCTAGCCAGTTAGCTAGTTAAGTCAGCTAGCAAATTAGCTAACAAATCAGCTACCGAGTTAAGTTAGCTAGCTAGTCAGGTTGATAATCAGCTAGCTGGTTGAGTCAGCTAGCAAGTCAGCTAGCTATTCAGCTAGATAGTTAAGGCAGCTAGCCAGCTAACTACCCAGTTAACAAGCTAGTTAAGTCAGCTAGTTAGACAGCTAGATAGCTTATTTGCTAGCTAGTTATGTCAGCTAGATAGCCAACTAGCTAGTCAGCTAGCTATTTAAGTCAGCTAGCAAATCAGCTAGGTACTTAACTAACTAGTCGGCTAGCAACTCAGCTAATTGTCAGCTAACTAGTGGGCTTACTCACTTTTCATGAGGTCAGGTAACTAATCAGATCGCTCACCTGACAACCGTTCAGCAAACTAGTCAGCTTGCTCACCAGCCAACAGGTCAAATATCTTGTCAGCTCACTCGCAGGCCAACAGGTAGGCTAACTAGTTGGCTTCTCACCAGCCAACTAGTTAAGTCAGCTTACCAGTCGGCTCGCTCACTGGTTGACTAGTTAAGGCAGCTCACCCATTGGCTCACTGGCCGGCCGACATTTTAAGTCAGCTCACTGGTCGACTCAATCACTGGTCGACTAGTTAAGTCTTCTGAGCTGTTGACTCACTCACAAGCTGACTAAATTCAGCTTACCAGTGAGCTCACTAGCCGGCCGATTAGTTAAGTCAACTGACCAGTCGGCTCACTCACTGGCCACCTACTTAAATCAGCTGACATATCGGCTCAGTCACTGGCCAACTAATTAAGTCAGCTGACAATCTGGCTCACTCACCGGCCAACTAGTTAAGTCAGATCACATGAAGGCGCATTTGCAGGCCGACTACTTAAGTCAACTAACAGGTCAGCCTAATACCTGGCCAACTTATTGAGTCTGCTAACCAATCACCTGACTAATCGGTCACCTTTTCAGCTTATAAATTAGCTCAGTTAACTACTCAGCCAACTAGTTAGGCCAGCTAAATAGTCGGCCTACTAATCGGATGAATAGTTAGTTCAGCAAACCAGCATGCCAACTAGTTAACCGAGCTAACTAGTGGGCTTACTCATCTGTCAACTATTTGACCCAGCTTACTAGTCGGCCGAGTAATTGGCCAACATGTTAAGCCAGCTAACAAGTCTGCCCCATTCAGCCAATGTTTTAAACCAGCTAAATGGTTGACTCGTCATCCAAGTTGTCACCTAGCTTACTCGTTAACCAACAAGATAATTCAGATAATATACTTGTTAACTAACTAGTTACAACAGTTAGCTAACTCATTAACCAACTCGTAAAATCAGCTAGCTACCTCGTTAGCCAACTAGTTAAGTCAGCTAACTAAGTATGCTAGCTAAACAGCTAGCTAGTTAGGTCAGCTAGCTAAGTCAGCTAGCTCACTAATTAGCTAACTATTTAAGACAGCTACTTAAGCCTTCTACCTAAGTAGTTAGCTAATTAGTAAAGTCATCTAGTTATTCAGCTAGTTAAATAGTTAGCTAACTTTTTAATTCAGGTAGTTAAGTCAGCTAGTTATCTAGTTAAGTAAGCCAGAGCTGCTGGAACGACTGGTTTGCACCACCATGCTCGGCTCATTTTGTTGGTTTCTTGTAGAGATGAGATCTCAACAAGGTGCCTGGGCTGGTCTTGAACCCGGAAGCTAATGCCATCCTCTCACCTCGGCCTCCCAAAGTACCAGGGTGACAGGCGTGAGCCCCCCGCCCAACCTTCACACCACTCTTGGGTCCTGATCATGAGGCCTACTCCCTTCAGATGACCCAGGACTCCAGAGAGGGCAGCCAGAGTCACCCTTAAGCCCATCCCAGAGGAGCGCCTGGTGCAGGGGCATGTCTCCACCAGGGCACCCACCCCTCTAGTCACCTCGATCCCCAGGGTGATTCCACTCACTCCTCCCAGGTGTTGCCTCCTGGAAAGGAAGGGTGTGGCTCTCAAACCACCATGGGGGGGCAGGGCTACTTAAGCCTGTCTTCTCAGCACTTGGAGAGGATGAGATGGGAAGATGGCCGGAGCCTGGGAGCTAAGACCAGGCTGGACATTACAGCAAGCCCCCACCTCGATGCCAACTCAAACCCAGAAAACCTTGGGTGAAGGCAGACCTTGGCGGGAGGTTCGCCTCAGGCCCACATTTCAAGACCAGGCAGGAAGACCAGGATGTCGACTAAATGGAAATTCTGTGATTGCAGCAGTTTGGGAGGCCGAAGTCAAGAGGAAGGCCCGAGTTGTGTGGTTGGAGAGCAGCCTGGGCAACCTAGTGAGGAAAGGAAAGAAAGAAAGAAAGAAAGAAAGAAAGAAAGAAAGAAAGAAAGAAAAGAAAAAATCTAAGTCAACAGAGTAATACATTCACCTGCAAACCTTCTTCCCTCCATCTTTCCCCCTGCCCCCCACACATGAGGGTCCCCCAAGCTTGACACCTTCCAACCCCAACCACCCAAAATGTCTGCCCCTGCTTTAGTGCAGGAGTACCCAAGACTCCCTGGTGGGGTTCCTGCAGGCTCTCCTCTCTTGGGTGAGAAATGTGTCCCAGGCAGGCTGGCCCTCTGACTTGGCAATGGGGACTTTACGCCAAGAAAGACCGGGGACACATCCCTCACCCGGAGACATTTCTTCCCCTCCAGTGCCATTTTTTCTGGCTCTAGTCAGTCGCCCTTTGAACACGCCATGTACAGTTGAGAATCTGTGTACTATTCTAATGTTATTGGAGACAGGATCTGGCTCTGGTCCAGGCTGGGGCCTGGAGAAACAACCGTCGTTCACCATCAGCCTCAAAATTACAGGCTCTGGTGATCCTCCTGCTTCAGCCTCTGGAATGACCGGGAAGATGGGCACCAAGACCCCAAACTCCCTGTTTGGATGGGTGTGGATACGGGGTCTCTCTGCATGGCCCAGACAGGTCTTGAGTTCCTGAGCTACAGCCATTATCCCGATACGGCTTTCCAAAGTGCCGAGATTCCAGGCTTTGGCCACTGCACCTGACCTTCTGATTTGTTATTGATGAAGGATTGAGACTGGGTTTGAGGGCTTAACCTCATCATCCCAGCACATTGGGAGGCCAACGCCAGCTGCCTACTCGAGCCTGCGAGTCCAAGATGGACCCAGACAACTTGGTGAGACCTTGTCTCTACTCTTATTCCCAAATTAGCAGGGCATGGTGGCATGCACCTGTGGTTTAGGCTCCTCAGAAGGCCTGTGGAGGAAGGTTTGCCAGAGCCCAGTGGGCCAAAAATGCAGTGGCCAGGAGCGAGCCACTGCCCTCCAGTCTGGGTGATGGAGTGAGACTCTGACTCAAAAAAAAGGAAAGAACAGAAGTGCATCCATGTTTGTATGGAGTTGGGATCCTCGTGAACAGACAGAGATCATTGGGGAAGGAGGCCACAACCTTGGGCATAGAGTCCCCAAAAGATGGTGAATCAGCAGACATTCAGGCTGTGGCTTTGGGAGGCTGAGGCAGGGGACAGCTGGAGCCCAGGAGTTCGAGACCAGCCTGGGCTATGTAGTGAGACTTCATTGCTCCCTGGAATGTAAACACTTGAGCTGTGCATGGTAGCACAAACGTTCCCAGCTACACGGGCTTCAGTGGCCTCCATACTGGGGCGTGCATTTGCATCTCCCCTGCTGACAGCACTTGCGAATCCTGGTCATGCACTGTGGCTCATGGCCATCAGCCCCATGCCCTGGGAGGCCGATGTGGGAGGCTGCCTGAGTCCCGGGTTGGGAGAACAGCTCGGGTGATGTGGCCAGACCTTGTCTAGGCAAGAGATCCCCAAAACCGAGTCATGCGCAGTGGCCCCTGGAGTCCTGGCTGCTCAGGGGCTGAGGCGAGGGGTCCACCTGAACCCCACAGGTTGAGGCCCCAGGAGCCACGAACATGCCTCCACACACCAGGCCAGCGATAGAGACCTCAGGAAACAAAAAGTAGCCTTCCACGTGTGTCACAATAAGCATCCATGGCTCCCCAAAAAAGGTCCACACGAGAATAGCCTGGGCCTCAAAGAAAGACATCATCGCTCCCCAGAACGCCAACACTTGAGTCGTACATGGTGGAGCTTGCAGGCCCAGCTACATGGGATGTAGTTGCCCCTGTTCTGGGGCACTCCTCTTCGCCGCCACCATCTACAGAACATGCGTGTCCAGGCCGGGCACCTTGGCTCATGGTTTTCAACCCCGCACCCTGGGAGGCCGAAGTGGGAGGCTGCCTGAGCCTAGGGTTCAGAGAACAACCCGGGCGACATGACTATACCTAGTCTCGGTGACAGGTCCCCAAAATCGAGTCAGGTGTGGTGTTACCTGGAGTCCTAGCTGCTCAGGGGCCAAGGTGGGAGGACAACCTGATTCCCGCAGGTGGAGTCCCTGGGACCCATGAACATGCTGTCATGCCCCAGACAGGCCAACAGAGACTCTGGCAACAAAAAAGATGCCTTCCATGTGCATCACGACAGGCGTTTACGGCTCCCCAGGGAAATCTCCGTGTGGGCGAAGGATGATGGAGTGATCTGGAGAGGAAGGGGCCCTCCCCCAACCTGAAGTCGGCAGACAGGGCGACCAGAACCTGGGCTGGCCACAGTGTTGCTGGACTGCCTTGTTCACTCTGTGCCCACTGAGCGCCCTAGCTTGGGTCCGTCTGTTCTGTGCTGTCACATAGGTCTTTGCCATGGGGCAAGAGTGTGGAGGGTGGAGGCAGGCCATCTGGGGTGTGTGGCCAAAGGCATGGGATGGACGTGCATGGTGGTCACCTTTCAAATCTCTCACGAATGACAGGCTGGAAAGTGCCTTTCCCTCTCCATTCACTGAGGGTGACTCCTCACGCTGAATGGCAGGGTTGGTGGTGGTGGAGGTGGTGGTGATCATTATTATTTGGAGTTGGAATCCTGCTCTGTCCTCCACCCGGAATAAAGGGACACATTGATGGCTACCGCAGACTCCACCTGCCAGGCTCAGGCGATCCTCCAGCCTTGGCCCTCCTGAGTGGCTCAAACCACAGGCCTGCCCCACCATGCCAGGCTAATCTTTGGATTTATTTTTGATGGCTGAGATGAGGTCTTGCCCAGTGTACCAGGCTGGTGTCAAACCTGCAGGCTTAGGCCATCCACTCATCTTGGACTCCAAAAGGCTGGGATGCCAGACTGAGCCCCTGAGTCTGGCCTGTGGTTATTGTGGTGATGGTGGTTGCTATGGTTATTCTGAGTCAGAGTCTCACTGTGTCACTCAGGCTGGAGGGCAGGCACCTGCTCTTGGCCACAGCAGCCTCCACTGGCTAGGATCTGGTCATCCTCCTGCCATGGCCTCAAGACTGGCCAGGACAACAGGCATGCATCATCATGTTCAGCTCTTTTTTGACTTCTTATAGAGATGCGGTCTCACCAAGGTGCTCGGGCCTGTCTCGATCCCTGGGACCAGGCCATCCTCTCGCCTCAGCTTCCCAGAGCTCTGGGATGACAGGTGTGAGTCCCCACACATGGCCTCCACAACATTCTTGGGGCCCACCGTGAGATCCCCTCCCTTCCGATGTTCCTGGACCCTGTAGATGGTGGCCTGATATTCCTGCCAAGCCCTCTCCTGGGAGAGAACTTGGTGCTGGGACATGTCTCTGCTGGGGTGCCCACTGCTCCACCAACCTAGTTCCCCAGGGAGGACCCACTTGCTCCTCTCAGGGGTTGCCTAGGGGAAATGGAGGGAGTGACTCTCAAACCTTGAGGAGGGCGTGGACAGCTGGGCTATCACATCTGTCTCTTTGGGACTCAGGGAAGCCAAGGCAGGAAGATGGCCAGAGCCTGGGAGCTCAAGATGAGGCTGGACACCATAGCAAGCCCCCCATCGACCCCAAGCAAAACATAGAATACCTTTGGTGAGGGCAGGCCTTGGCGGGAGGATCACCTCTGGCCCAGAGTTCTAAACCAGGCAGGAAGACCAGGATGTCAACCAAATGGAAAGCCTGTGATCAAAGAAGATTTGGAGGCCCAGGCCAAGAGGATGGTCCATGTTGGGCTGTTTGAGATCAGACTGGACAACCTAGTGAGAAAATAGAAGAAAAAAAAGAAAGAGTTAAAGAAAGAAAGAAAGAATGAAACAAAGAAATCCATTCTCCTGCAAACCTTATGACCTCAGTCCTTCACCCCCTGCTTCCCACACATGTGAGAATCCCCCAAGCTGGGCACCTTCCAGCCACAGTCCCCACAATGGCTGCCCCTGTTTGGGTGTGGTAGTTCCTGAGGCTCCCAGACTGGGTTCTTGCTGGTTCTCCTCTCTGAGGTGAGAAATGTTTCCCAGGTAGGCTGACCATCCTACTCGGCAACCAGGACCTTCTGACAGGAAAGGACAGGGACCCATCCCTCACCCTGGGGCATTTCTTCCCCCCAAATACCATTTTTCTTAGCTCTAAAGCCAGACGCCCTGTGAACACACCATGCACAGTTGACAATCTGTGTACGTTTCTGATGTTTCGGAGATAGGGTCTGGCTCTGTGGTCAATGCCGGGTTCCAGAGACACGACCATTGGTCTCCACCAGCTTTGAAATTGTGGGCTTCATCGATCCTCCTGCCTCAGACTCCGGAGTGATTGGGATGATGGGCATCTCGATCCCAGGTTCCTGTTTGGATGGGTGCAAAGACAGTGTCTCCCTGCTTGCCCCGGGTTGGACTTGAGTTCCTGGGCTCCAGCCATCCTACTGCCTTGGTCTCCCAGATCACAGGAATTCCAGGTGTGGGACGTCACAGCAGGCCTTCTGGTTCATTTTCTAGGAAGGATCGAGGTCGGGCCCGGGGGCTCAGCCTCACCATCCCAACGTTTTGGAAGACTGAGGCCAGTGGCTGGCCCAAGCCTTCGGGCCAAGACCTGCCTGGGGAGGTCTTCGGGCCAAGACCACCTTGGGGAGACCTTGTCTCTACCCTCCATCTCAAATAAGCCAGGCAAGGTGGCACATGCCTATCGTTTCTTCTCCTTGGAAAGCTAGGGAAAGGCTCACCAGAGTCCTGCAGGCCGAGGCTGCAGTGGCTTGGAGCGATCCATAGTACTCAGCCTGGGGGACGGATTGAGACTCTTACTCAAAGAAAAAAATTAAAAAAGAAAAAAAGGAGAGCATCCATTTGTGTATGGAGTTGGGGTCATCATGAACAGACAGATCATTTGGGAAGAAGACCCCGCCTTGGGCCTAGTGTTCCCGAAAGATGATGAATTGGAAGACAATCGGGCTGTGGCTTTGGGAGGCTGAGGCAGGGGAACCCTGGAACCCAAGATCTCAAGACACGTGTGGGCCACATAGAGAGACCTTGTCACTCCCCGGAACACAAACACTGGAGTTATGTGTGGTGGTTTCTGCTGTCCCAGCTACATGGGATGCGGTGGGCTCTGTCCCAGGGCATCACTCCCACCACAGAACATGCAAGTCCAGGCCGGGCACCCTGGCCCATGACCGTCAGTCCCATGCCCTATGAGGATGAGGCTGGAGGCTGCCTGAGCCCAGAGGTCCGAGACCAGCCCATGCGACCTGGCTAGACCTCATCTTGGTGTGAGGTATTCAAAATCGTGTCAGGAGTGGTGAGCCACGTAGTCCCGCCTGCTCGGGGCCGAGGTGGGAGGACTGCCTCAGATTCACGGGTCAAAGCTCTGGGACCCACAATCATGGCACCACGACCCAGGTGGGCTGATGGAAACACTAGCAAAAAAAAGAGGCCTCCCAACGTGCATCATGACTAGTGTCCACGGTTTCCAAAGGAAAGGTCCACATGGTGGGAGACAATGGAGTGATCAAGAGAGGAAGTGACCCTCCCCCCCCGCATGAAGGTGAAAGACAGGGCGACTGAAACCTGGGCTGACTGCAGTCTTCCTGGTCTGCTTTGATCACACTATGCCCACGTCTGCCCTAACTCAAGGCCATCTATTCCATGAGCTCACATGCGTCTTTTCTATGGGGCATGTTTGTGGAGGTTGGAGGCAGGCCTTCTGGGATGCATGTCCAAATGTGCAGGACAGACATGCTCAGTGGCAACCATTGAAACCTCCCATGAACAATAGGCTATACAGTGCCTTTTCCTCCCCCACCCCTGTAGGTGACTCCTTTCGCTGGGTGGCAGGAGTGTTTGTGGTGGCGATGATGGTGATTGCTACCATTTGAATTGGAATCCCGCTCTGTCACCCAGGCTGGAGTGAGGGTACATTCATGGCTACCGCGGACTTCACCTGTCAGGCTCTGGAGGTCCCCTGCCTTGATCCCCCGAGTGTCTGGAACCACAGGCCTGCACCAGCATACCCAGCTAATCTTCGGATTCATTTTTGATGGCCAAGACAAAGGCTCACCCAGTGTCCCAGACTGGTCTTGAATCTGCAGGCTCAGGCCATCCACTCGCCTTGAACTCTGATGTGCTGGGATGCCACATAGAGCCCCTGAGCCCAGGCAGTGATTTTGGTGGTGGTGATGGGAATTATTACTCTGAGTCAGAGTCTCACTCTGTTCCCCAGGCTGGAGCACAGGGGCCTGCTCTTGGCCACCTCGGCTACAACCAGCTGGGCTACAGCAATCCTCCTGCCACAGTGTCCTGAGTGGTCTGAACAAAAGGCATGTGCCACCACGCTCAGCTCATTTTGTTGGTTTCTTGTAGAGATGAGGCCTCGCCAAGCTGCCCAGGCTGGTCTTGAACCCAGGGACTCAGGCTATCCTCTCACCTTGGCATCCCCAAGTGCTGGGTGACAGGCATGAGCCACAGTGCCCAACCTTCCCATCCCACTCGAGGCCCCACTACCCATTCCGCTTCCATCAGATGACCCTGGAAACAGGACAGGGCAGCTGGAGTTGTCCACCATTCCCACCCCAAGGGAGCACCTGGCTCATGGGCATGTCCTCACTGGTTGCCCACTCCTCTGCCCTCCTCATTCCCAGGGTGGATCTGCTCGCACCTCCCAGGGGCTGACTCGGGGAAAGCAAGGTTGTGACTCTTAAATGCTTGGGTGGGGGTGGGGATGACCGGGCAACTCACGCCTGTCTCCTTGGCACTCAGGGAGGCTGAGATTGGCAGCTGACTGGAGCCCGGGTGCTCGAGACCAGGCTGGACACCATAGCAAGCCCCTACCTCGACCTCAATAATAACCCAGGCTTCGACATGAGGATCATCTCTGGCCCAGATTTCAAGACCAGGCAGGAAGACTATGATGTCAACAAAATGGAAAGCCTGTGATTGCAGCAATTTGGGAGGCCCAGGCTGAGAGGATGCCCCGAGTTGGGCAGTTTGAGAGCAGCCTTGTCAACCTAGTGAGGAAAGAAAAGAAAAATAGATAGAAAGAAAGAAGATAGGAAAGAAGGAAGGAAGAAAGGAAGAAAGAAAGGAATCAAAGAAAGAAAGAAATCCAAGCCAGGCTCAGTGGCTCAGCCTGTAATCCCATGCCTTGGGAGGCTGAGGTGAGTGGATTGCCAGAGCCTGAGGGCTCGAGTCCTGCCTGGGCAACTTGGCGAGACCTCATCTCTACAATAAATCAAAAAATTAGCCGAGCATAGTAGTGTGTACCTGTAGTTCCAGCTACTTGGAAGACTAAGGCGGAAGGATCACTGGAGCGCAGCAGGTCAAGGCTGCTGTGGCCAGGAGAGGCCACTGCACTCCAGTGTAGGTGACAGAGTGAGACTCCAACTAAAAAAAATTCCATTCTCCTGCAAACTTTCTGCCCTGAGTCCTCCCCCTGGCCCTCCCACATGTTAGGGTCCCCCCAAGTTTGGTATCTTCCAGCCCCAAACCCCCCACTGCCTGTCCCTGCAGGAGTTCCTGAGGCTCCCTGGCCGGGTTCCTGCCCACTCTCCTCTCCTAGTTGAGAAATGTACCCTAGGCAGACTGGCCCTCCAACTTAGCAATGAGGAACTTCCGCGAAGGAATCCTGGGGATATCCCTCACCCAGAGACATTTCTTCACACCAGTCCCATTTTTTCTGGCTCTAAAGCCAGTCACCATTTGAACACACCACGTGCAGTTGAGAATCTGTGTACAATTCTGATGTTTTTGGAGAAATGCTCTGTGGCCAATGCTGGGATCCAGGGACATGACCATTGTTCTCTGCCAGTTTCAAAATTGCAGGTTCCAGTGCTCCTCCTGCCTCAGACACTGGAGTGGCTGGGATGATGGGCACCTCAACTGCTGGATGGGTGTAGAGACGAGGTCTCCCTGCATGGCCTGGGCTGGCTTTGAGCAACTGGACTCCAGTCATCCTCCTGCCTCAGCCACCCAAACTGCTAGGATTTCAGGCATGGGATGCCTTGCTAGACATTCTGGTTCGTTTTCGATGAGGGATCGAGGCCAGGTTCGGGTGGTCAGTCTCGTGATCCCAGCACTTTGGGAGACTGAGTCCAGCGGCTGGCTGGAGGCTGCAGGCAGATACCTGCCCAGGCACCTCAACAAGACCTTGTCTCTACCCTCCATCCCAAATGCACTGAGCGTGTTGGCATGTGCCTGTCATTCCAGCTCCTTGCAAGACGAGGAAAAGGCTTGCCAGAGTCTGGCAGATTGAGACTGTGGTGTCTGGGAGTGAGCCACTACCCTCAGCCTGGGCAATGGAGTGAGACTCTGACTCCCCAAAAAAGGAAAAAAGGAAACAAAGAAGAGCATCCATTTGTGTATGGAGTTGGGATCATCATGAATAGACAGGGATTATTTAGGAAGAAGGCCCCAGCCTTGGTCCTAGAGTAACCAAAGGACGGTGGATTGGCAGACAATCAGGCTGTGGCTTTGGGAGGCTGAGGCAGGGGAACGCTGGAGCCCAGGAACTCGAGACCAGCCTGGCCACATAGCAAGACCTCGTTGATCCCCAGAATGCAAACACTGGAGTTGTGCGTGGTGGCATCTACGGTCTTGGCTACATGGGATACAAAGGACTCTGTCCCTGGGGATTCCTTTGCCTTACCCTGTCAACAGAACATGTGAGTACAGGCTGGGCACCATGGCCCATGACCCTCAGCCCTGTGCCCTGGGAAACTGAAGCGGGTGGCTGCCTGTGCCCAGGGGATGGAGACCAGTCCAGGAGATGTGGCCAGACCTCATCTCGGTGAGATGTATCCAAAATCATGTCAGGCACAGTGGCCCACGTAGTCTCAGCTGCTAGGGGGAAGAGGCAGGAGGACTCCCTCAGTCCCACAGGTCAAGGCCCCATAGAACGATGCCCCAGGTGGGACGATGGAGACTCCAGCAATAAAAACGATTTCTCACACGTACATCATGACGAGCATCCACAGCTCCCCAGGGAAAGGTCCACATGGTTGGGGACGATGAAGTGATTGAAAGAGGAAATGGCCCTCCCTCTGCATGAAGGTGGCAGACTGGGCGACCGGAACCTGGACTGACTGCGGCATTGCCGGACCACCTTGGTCACACTGTGTCTGACAGTCACCCTAACTCAGGGCCATCTGTTCTGTGAGTTCAGAGGCATCTTTGCTGTGGGGTACAAGTGTGGAGGTTTGAGCCAGGGCTTCTGGGACGCATGGTGAAATGCACAAGACAGATAAGTGTTGGGGGCGTCAAACCTTGAAGAAATAAACTACAGAGCACCTGAAAATAGGAAAACCACTGGCTAAGAGAACTCTGGCATACAGTGACCATGACGGAGGCAAAAGCCCCATGAAAAATACGCTGGCTGAGAGAAAAGCTCTGGCATATAGCGGCCATGTTGGAGGCGAAGTCCCCATGGATCCTGTTTTACGGACTCTTTTGTTTCTTTAAGAATGCATGCTCAAAATTATAGTAAAATTTGCTAATTGATAATAAAATCTTCAATCAGTATCTTGGATTAATTATGATATGTTATAAATTTTATTGGAGGGATTTTAATAATAAAAATAATTCATAAAGACTTTAAGTTTCGTTTAAGGCTTTAAGTTTCCTTTTCCCAGAAGTTAACTTTAAGTTCCTGTTCCCAAAGGCTAATTTTGAGATCCTTTGTTAAGTGTACTGAAACTCTTGTTTCTGCCTCCAGTCAAGCTGGACTTAGAAGTATAAGCTATATACCGAAACTCCCTTGTTACGGTTTCTGCTTCCAGCTGGGCTGCTCAATAAGTTACTACGGCAATGGGATTTTTTACACAAGAGTCGTGTGCAAGCTTACAAGGAAATAGGTTCTAAGTATGATTAGATTTATAGTTTTAGTATGTTTAAGAATAGGGTAAGAATAAGTTTACAGTTTTATAATAGTAAAAAGTTATATTAATAATAGTTAAGATTTAAGAAGATTTAAAAGGTAATTATAAGTTTATAAGGTATAGCATAGTGTCAAGTTTAATCATTAGATAGAAAAAAATTGTTAAATTTAAAAATAGTTGGAAAGACATATGAGTCATTGTGTGATTTTGCAGTTAGAATTAGTATAAGAACAAATTAGTTGTAAGTTAATCTTCAAAGAATAACATAAGATGATGTTTTGAAAAATCACAGAAAGTTAATAGAATATTTGAGATTTTATATTTAGTAGAAATAGGAATGGTTTGTGAAACATGGATTATCCATTAAATAATATGGGGAACAGTTTGTGAAATTATTATAAGATTAATACGTGTGTCATCTTGACATAAATCTTGTAAAGCACGTTATGCATCATGGAACCTTGATTGTTACCTTGAGCAAAATCTTTTGTGAAGTACGTTATACATCATGAAATTTGTAAGCCCCCTGCAGATGATTGTTTCTCTGCCAGAGGTTATAGAAAATGGTATATAAGCTGGAAAGAGTTTGAATAAAAGTTGGAACAGTCCTGATCAGACTGAACCCAGAAGAACTGCCTCTGAGTTGTTTCTTCTTCGCCGTTTCCTGATTCCCCCGATTCAGGCCCAACCCCCCTCAGTAGGAGCTCTGACAGAGAAGCCTGGTGGTGACCTTTAAAATCTCCTGCAAATGACAGGAGATAAAGTGCCTTTTCCTCCCCCATCCCTGTGGGTGAAATCTCGTTCTGGTTGCAGCGGTGGTGGTGGTGGCAGTGGTGGTGATTATTACTATTTGGAATTGGAATCCCACTCTGTTGCCCAGGCCAGAGCACAGGACAGGCTCACAGCCACTGCAGACTCCACCTGCTGGGCTCCAGAAATCCCCAGCCTCAGTCCCCCGAGTGACTGGAACCACAGGCCTGTACCACCATGCCAGGCTAATCTTTGGATTTATTTTTGATGCCCGAGACAAGGTCTAAAACCCACAGACTCAGGCCATTCTCTCACCTCGGACTCCAAAGAGCCAAGATCGCAGGCTGAGCCCCTGAGCCTGGCCTGTGGTTGTGGTAGTCGTGGTTGGTATTATTATTCTGAGTCATAGTCCCACTCAGACACCCAGCATAGAGTGCAGGAGGCCACTCTCGGCCACCTCAGCCTCCACTGGCTGGGCTCCTTAGATCTTCCTGCTGTGGCATCCTGAGTGGCCTGAACAACAGGTGTGTGCCACCACACTCGGCTCATCTTGTTGATTTCTTGTAGAGACGAGGTCTTGGTAGGTGCCCAGTTTGGTCTCGATCCCATGGGATCAGGCCATCATCTCGGCTATGCACCCAAAGCACAGGGTAACAGGCATGAGCCCCTGCTCCTGGCCTTCACACACCTCTCAGTGCACCAATGGGAAACCGTCTCCCTTCAGACAACCTCAGATTCTGGAGTGGGCAGCCGGGGTTGCCTGCCGAGCTCACACAGAAGGTGCAGGAATGTTTCTCTGGTGGAATGCCTAATCCTACGCCCACCTCGTTCCCATGGTGGAGATGCTCGCTCCTCATAGGGTCCGCCTTGGGGAAAGTGAGGTCATGACTTTCAAACCTTTTGGGGAGCAGGGATGGCCTGGCGACTCACTCCTGTCTCCTTGGCACTCAGAGAGGCCAAGACAGGAAGATGGTTGGAGCCTAGGAGCTCGAGACCAGGCTGGACACCATAGCAAGCCCCCACCTTGACCCCAAGCAAAACCCAGGCCTCATCATTAGGATCACCTCTTGCCCAGAGTTCAAGACCAGGTGGGAAGACCAGGATGTCGATCAAATGGAAAGCCTGTGATCACAGCAGTTTTGGAGGCCCAGGCCAAGAAGATGGCCAGAGTTGGGTCGTTTGAGAGCAGCATGGGCAACCTAGTGAGGAAAGAAAAGAAAGAAAGAAAGAAGGAAAGAAGGAAAGAAAAGAAAGAAAGAAAGAAGGAAAGAAAGAAGAAAGGAATGAAGGAAGGAAGAAGAAAGAAAAAGGAAGGGAAAGAAAGAAATACATTTTCCTGCAATCCTTCTGCCCTCTGTCCTTCCCACTGACTCCCCGACATGTGAGGGTCCCCCAAACTCGGCACTTTCAAGACCCAACCCCCCAATGCCACCGCCACTTTGGTATGGGATTTCCCGAGCCTCCCTGGCATGGTTCCTGCCAACTCACCTCTCTGAGGTGAGAAATGTGACCCAGGCAGGCAGGCCCTCTGACTCAGCAATGAGTACCTTCTGTAAAGAAATGCTGGGGAAACATCTCTCACCCAGGGACATTTCTTCACCCCCAGACCCATTTTCCCTGGCTCTAAAGCCAGCTCCCATTTCAATACACCACGCACAGTTGAGAATCTGTATACGATTCTGATGTTCTTGGAGACAGGGTCTGGCTCTGTGGCCAAGGCTGGGTCCCATGGCCACGACCGTTGCTCTCTGCCAGCTTCAAAATTGCAGACTCAAGTGATCTTCCCACGTCAGCCTCCAGAGTGGTCAGGATAATGGGCACCATGACCCCAGACCACCTGTTTGGATGGGTGCAGAGACGGGGGTCTCCCTGCATCACCCGGGCTGGCCTTGAACTCCTGGGCTCCAGCCATCCTCCTTCCTAGTCCTCTGAGAATGCTGAGAATCAGGCATGGGCCACCACATCTGGTCTTCTGGCTTGTGTTCATGAAGGATCGAGCCCAGGCTTCATAGTGAATCAGGGGCCAAAGTCAGCGGCAGGCCCGAGCCACTGGGTCCGAGACACACCTGGGCAACTTGGCGGGAACTCGTCTCCCCCTCCATCCCAAATGGGCCCTGGTCTCCCCTCCATCCCAAATCGGCCCTGCATGGTGGCGCACTCCTGTTGTTCTGGCTCCTTGGAAGGCTGAGAGGGAAGACTCGCTGGAGCCTCCAGGAGCGAGGCACCATCTTTCAGCCTGGGTAAAGGAGTGAGACTCAGAATCCAGAAAAAAAAAATGGAAGAAAAGTAGAGCATCCATTTGTGTATGTAGTTGGGATCATAAATAGATAGAGATATTTGGGGAAGGAGGCCACAGCCTTGGGCCTAGAGTTCCCGAAAGATGGTAAATCAGCAGACAATTCGCCTGTGGCTTTGGGGACATGGGAGGGGACCACTGAAGCCCAGGAGTGCAAGACCAGACTGGGCCACATAGTGAGACGTCGTCACTCCCTGGAACACAAACAATGCATTCATGCATGCTGGCACCCACTGTACCAGCTACACAGGATGGGGTGGCATCCATCCCGGGGTGTGTTTTTGCATTGCCCTTGCCAACAGCATGTGCGAGTCCGGACAAGGCACAGTGGCTCATGGACATTAAACCTGTGCCCTGGGAAGCCAAGGCAGGTGGCTGCCTGAGCTCAGGGGTCAGAAACCAGGATGGGCAATATGGCCAGAACTAGTCTCAGTGAGAGTTTCCCAAAATCGAGTCAGGTATGGCGGCCCCTGGAGGCTCAGCTGCATGGGCCAAGGAGGGATGACCGCCTGAGTCTCTCAAGTCAAGGCCCCAGGAGCCACAGTCATGCTGCCACACCCCAGTCCAAACGATGGAGACTGAGGTGACAAAAAAGAAGCTCCCACCTGCATCACGATGGGTGTCCATGGCTCCCCAGGGAAACGTCCGTGTGGGCAGGGGATGATGGAGTGAATGGGAAAGAAAGGGGCCCTCCCCCACCCTAAGTTGGCAGATTGGGTGACTGGAATATGGGCTTGCCCCGGTGTTGCCAGACTGCCTTGATTGCTCTGTGCCCGAAGGCCACCCTAGCTCAGGACCGTCTCATCTGTGAGCTCACATGCATCTTTGCCATTGGGCATGAGTGTGGAGGTGGAGGCAGGCCTTCTGGGAGGCGTGGCCGAAGGCATGGGATGGAATTGCGAGGTGGCCCCCTTTGAAACCTCACGCAAATTACAGGCGGGAAAGTGCCTTTTCCTTTCCCATACTTGAGGATGACTCCTCGCACTGTGTGGCAGGGGTGGTGGTGGTGTTGATGGTGGTGATTATTATTTCAAGTTGGAATCCCACTTTGTCGCCCAGGCTGAAGCACAGGGGCATGCTAACGGCTACCATGGACTCCAACTGCCGTGCTCAGGGGATCCTCCTGCCTCGGTCCCCTGAGTGTCTGGAACCACAGGCCTGCACCACCACACCTGGCAAGTATTTGGATTTATCTTTGGCGGCCGAGATGAGGCCTCGCTCAGTGTCACAACCTGGTCTCAAACCCACAGCCTCAGGTCATTCACTTGCACTGGCCTCCAAAAGGCTGGGATGCAAGGCTGAGCACTGGAGCCCAGTCTGTGGTTGTGGTGGTGGTGGTTGGTATTATTATTCAGAGTTGTAGTCCTGCTCTGTCACCCAGGCCAGAGAGCAGGGTCCCGCTCGGCCACTGTGGCCTCCGTCATCTGGGCTCTGGTGATCCTCCTGCTATGGCCTCCAGAGTGGCCAGAACGACAGGCATGCGCCACCACACTCAGCTCATTTTCTTGGTTTCTTGTAGAGACTAAGTCTCACTGACTGCCTGGGCTTGTCTCATACCCTGGGACTCAGGCAGTCCTCTCACCTTGGCCTCCCAAAATGCCGGTGTGACAGGCCTGAATCCCCAACGCCTGGACTTCACACTTCTCTGAGGGGCCCACCGTGAGGCATTCTCCCTTCAGATGATCAGAGACCCACAGAAAGTAGTCGGAATCACCCACTGAGCCCACCTGAGTGAGCTCCTGGCTCAGGGGTCTGTCTCTGCCAGGACACCCACAACTCAGCTTGCCTCGTTCCCCAGGATGGACCCACTCGCTTCTCCCAGGGACCACTTCAGGGAAAAGGAGGGCATGACTCTCAAACCATCAGTGGTGGGGGGGCTGGCTGGGAGACTTATGCTTGTCTCCTCTGCACCCAGGGAGGCCGAGATGGGAAGATGGCCAAAGCCCGGGTGCTTAGACCATGCTGGACACCATAGCAAACACCCACGTCGACCCCAATCAAAACCCAAAATATCTTAGGTGAGGGCAGGACTTGGTGGGAGGATCACCTCAAGCCCAGAGTTCTAACCAGGCAGGAAGACCAGGATGTCAATCAAATGGAAAGCCTGCTATTGCAGTAGTTTGAGAGGCCGAGGCCAAGAGGAAGGCTTGAGTTGGGTGGTTGCAAAGCAGCCAGGGCTACCTAGTGAGAAAACTAAAAGAGAGAGAGAGAGAGAGAGAGAGAGAGAGAGAGAGAGAGAGAGAGAGAGGAAAATAAATAAATAAATATATAAACAAAGAAAGAAACAAGAAAGAAAGAAAGATTCTAAGTCTACAAAGAAATCCAACCACCTGCAAACCTTCTGCCCTCAGTCCTTCCTCTCTGCCAACCCCACATAGGAGAGTTCCCCAAGCTCAGCACCTTCCAACACCCACAAACCCCCAGTGGCTGTCCCCACTTTGGTGCGTGAGTTCCAGAGGCTCTCTGGCCGGGTTTCTTCCAGCTCTCCCCTTCTACGTGAGATATGTGTCCCAGGTAGTCTAGCACTCCGACTCGGCAATGAGGATCTTATGCCAAGAAAGGCCAGGGACACATCCCTCGCCTGGGGACATTTCTTCCACCCAAGTCCCATTTTTTCTGGCTCTAAAGCCAGCCAGCCTTTGGACATTCCATGCACTGTTGAGAAATTGTGTACCATTCTGATAATTTTGGAGACAGAGTCTGACTCTGTGGCCCAGGCTGCGGCCCAAGGACATGACCCTCATTCACCACCAGCCTCGAAGTCACAGGCTCTCATGGTCCTCTTGCCAAAGCCTCTGGAGTGTCCGGGTGATGATCACCACAACCTCAGACCCCCTGTTTGGATGCTTGTGGAGACGGTTCTCCCTGTGTGGTCTAGGCTGACCTTGAGCTCCTCAGCTACAGCCATCTCCCAATTCAGCCTCAGAGAGTGCTGGGATTCCAGGCATGGGTCGCCGCGCCCGACCTTCTGGTTCGTTTTTGGTGAAGGATCAAGACCAGGTTTGGGGGCTCAACCTCTTCATGCCAACATTTTGGGGTGCCGAGGTCAGTGACTGGCCCGAGCCAGTGGGTCCGAGACACGCCTGGACAACTCAGCGAGATCTCATCTATACCCTCCATCCCAAATGAACCAGGCATTGTGGTGCATGCCTGTCATTCGGGCTTCTTGGAAGGCCTGTAGGGGATGGCTCACTGGAGCTCAGTGGGCTGAGGTTGCACTGGCTGGGAATGAGCTACTGCCCTCCAGCCTGGGGAGGAGTGAGACTCCGACTCAAACAATAAAAAATAAAAAGGAAAGAAAAGAAGAGCATTCATTTGTGTATGGAGTTGGGATCATCGTGAACAGAGATCATTGGGGAATGAGGCTGCAGCCTTGGTCGTAGCGTTCCCAAAAGATGGTCAATCGGCAGACAATCGGGCTGTGGTTGTGGGGTACCCTGGCGGGGGACTGCTCAAGCCCAGGACTTCGAGTCCAGTCTGGGTCATGTAGCGAGACCTCATTGCTCCCTGGAATGCAAACACTTGAGTCACGTGTGGTGCTGTCCACGGTCCCAGCTACACAGGTTGCGATGTCTTCTATCTAGGGTGTGCCTTAGTGTTGCCCTCACTTATAGCACGTGTGAGTCCAGGCCAGGCACTGGCCATCACACATGTGCCCTGGGAAGCTACCTGAGCCCCGGGGTCAGAGATCAGAGTGGTGACATGGCCAGATCTAGTGACAGTGAGAGGTCCCCAAAATTGTGTCAGGTGTGGTGGCCCACGGAGTTCTGGCTGCTCTTGGGCCAAGGTGGGAAGACCACCTGAGACCCTCAGATTGAGGCCCCAGGAGCCACCACTCTGCTGCCACAACCCAGCCCCACCAATGGAGACTCTGGCAAAAAAGGGCACCTCCCACATGAGTCATGACGTGCATCCATGGCTTCCCAGGGAAACTTCCGCATGGGCAGGGGATGATCTAATGATTAGGAGATGAAGGGGCCCTCCCTCCACCCAAAGTTGGCAGATCAGGTGAATGGAACCTTGGTTGGCCCTGGCGTTGCTGGACTGCCTTTATTGCTCTGTACCCGATGGCTGCCTTAGGTCAGGGCCCCCTGTTCCATGATCTCAGACACGTCTTTGCCATGGGGCACAAGAGGCAAGTCTTCTGGGGCTCATGACTGCAGGGACGGACATGCCTGGTAGCCACCTTTGAAACATCCTGTGAATGACAGGCAGGAAAGTGCCTTTTCCTCTCTCATCCCTGAAGGTGACTCCTCACTCTGGGTGGCAAGGGTCATGGTGATGGCGTTGGTGGTGATTATTACTATTTGCCGTCGGAATCCTGTTCTGTCACCCAGGCCGGAGTGCAGGGACATGCTCACAGCCACTGTGGACTCCAACTGATGGGCTCAGGCAATCCTCCCATAGTGGCACCCCAAGTGTCTGAATCCACAGTCCTGCACCACCATGCTCAGTTAATCATTTGATTCATTTCTGATGGCCCAGATAAGGTCTCGCCCAGTGTCCCAGGCTGGTCTCAAAACCACAGGCTCAGGCCGACCACTTGCATTGGCCTACGAAAGGCCAACATGCCAGTCTGAGCCCAGGCTATGGTTGTGGTGGTGGTTGTTGGTATTTTTATTCTGATTCAGAGTCCCGACCTGTTGCCCAGGACGGATCACAGGGGCCCACTCTCAGCCACCGTGGCCTCCACCTGCTGGGCTCTGGCGATCCTCCAGCCATGGCCTACCAAGTGGCCAGAACGACATGTGTGCAGGACATGCTCAGCTCATTTTGTTGGTTTCTTGTAGAGGAGTGGTCCCACCAAGGTGCCTGCAATGGTCTCAAACATGGGGGATCAGCCCATCCTCTCACCTCGACCTCCCAAAGCACTGGGGATCACAGGTGTGATCCCCTGCATGGGCCTTCACACCACTCTTGGGGCCCCAGGGCAAAGTCTGCTCCCTTCAGATGACCTGGGACCCTGGAGAGGGCCACTGGAGTAGCCCACCAAGCCCACCCTGGTGGAGCACATGGGGCAGGGGCATGTCTTCGCTGGGCCAGCCAGCCCTCAGCCTGCCTCATTCCCCAGGGTGGACCCAGTCACTTCTCCCAGGGACTGTCTCGGGGAAAGGGAGGGCATGACTCTCAAACGTTGGGGGGTGGTCGGGCAACTCACGCCTGCCTCCTCTGCACTCAGAGAGGCCGAATTGGAAAGATAGCCAGAGGCTGGGAACTCATACCAGGCTGGACCATAGAAAGCCCCCACCTCAATGCCAAGAAAAGCGCAGAAAACTTTGAGTGAGGGCAGGCCTGGCGGGAGGATCTTCTCAGACCCAGAGTTCAAGACCAAGCAAGAAGACCAGGATGTCGACCAAATGGAAAGCCAGTGATCACATCAGTTGGGAGTCCAAGGCCAAGAGGAAGGCCCGAGTCGGGTGGTTTGAGAGCATTCAGGGCTACCTAGTGAGGAAACAAGAGAGAGCAAGAGGAAAGAAAGAAATCCATTCTCCTGCAAACATTCTGCCCTCAGTTCTTCCACCCCCAGCAACTGCCACATGTGAGAGTCCCCCAAGCTTGGCACCTTCCAGCACCAAATTCCCCCAACGACTGCCCCTGTTTTGGTGTGGGGATTCCCAAGACTCCCTGGCCAGGTTAGTGCCAGCTCTTCTCTCCAAGGTGAGAACTGTCCTCCAGTCAGGCCAACCCTTCCACTCAACAGTGAGGAGGTCCCACCAAGAAAGGCCAGGGAAACATCCCTCACCCAGGGAAATTTCTTTCCCCCCAAACCCATGTTTCCTGTCTACAGGCAGTCGTCTTGTGAACACACCATGCGCACTTGAGAATCTGTGTACGATTCTGATGTTTTTGGAGACAGGGTCTGGTTCTGTGGCCCAGGAAGGGCTCGGGGACAAGACTGTCATTCACCTCCAGTCTCAAAATCATGGGCTGTGGCTATCCTCCTGCCTCAGCCTCCAGAGTGGCCGGGATGACAGTCACCGTGACACCAGACACCCTGTTTGGATGGGTGCAGAGATGGTGTCTCCCTGCACTGCCCGGGCTGACCTTGGGCTCCTGGGCTCCAGTCATCCTCCCACCTTGGTAACACAGAGGGCCGGGATTCCAGGTGTGGGATGCTGTGCCAGGTCTTCTGGTTCATTTTCAATGAAGGATCGAGGGTGGGCTCGTGTGTTCAGCCTCCTCATCCCAGTGCATTGGGAGGCCAAGGCCAGCAGGCAGCCTGAGTCCGTGGGCCAAGACCCATGCATGCACCTTGGCGAGACCTTGTCTCTACACTCCATCCCAAATTAACTGGGTGTGGTGGCATGTGCCTGTCGTTGTGACTCCTCGGAAGGCTGGGGAAAGGCTCACTGGAGTCCGGCAGGCTGAGGCTTTGGTGGCCAGGAGCAAGAAACTACCCTCCAGCCTGGGCTATGGAGTGAGATTCTGATTCAAAGAGAACAATTAAAAAAGGAAGAGAAGAAGAGATCCATTTGCCTATGGAGTTGGGATCATCGTGAACAGACAGAGATCTTTTGGGAAAGTAGCTGCAACCTTGGGCCTAGAGTTCCTGAAAGATGGTGCATCAGCAGACAATTGGGCTGTGGTTTTGGGAGGCCACAACAGCGTATTGCTGGTGCGTGGAAGTTTGAGACCAGCCTGGGTCACGTAGTGAGAACTAATTGTTCACCAGAATGCAAACACTGGAGTTGCCCATGGTGGTACCTGCAGTCCCAGCTACACAGGATTCGGTGGCCTCCTATCCAGTGTGTGTCTTTGCATAACCCTCACCGACAGCAGGTGCAAGTCCAGGCCAGGCACTGTGACTCACAGACATCAGACATGTGCCTGGGTAGGACGAGGCACGAGGCTGCCTGAGCCTGGGGATCAGAGACCAGGCTGGGTGACATGGCCAGAACTAGTCTCTGAGAGAGGTCCCCAAAATAGAGTCAGGAGTGGTGGCCCCTTGAGTCCCAGCTGCTCGGGAGTTGATGTGGGAGGACAGCCTGTGCTGTCCACAGATCAAAGCAATGGGAGCCACGACCGTGCCACCAAACCCCAGCCCCGCCGACAGAGACTCCAGTGAAAAAAAATACATCCCCCATGTGTTTCACGATGGGCGTCCATGGCTCCCCAGGGAAACTTCCATGTGAGCGAGGGATGATAGATTGAGAGAGGAAGGGGCCCTCCCCCTGCCTGAAGTTGGCAGACTGGGTGACCGTACCCTGGGCTGGCCCTGGCATGCCACACTGCCTTGCTCACTCTGTGCCCGACAGCCTCCCTAACTCAGTGACATCTGTTCAGTGAGCTCACATGTGTCTTTGTTGTGGGACACGAGTGTGGAGCATGGAGGCAGGACATCTGGGACACATGCCCGAAAGTGTGGGACAGACGTGCCTGGTGGCCACCTTTGAAACCTCCCACGAATGCCTATCCTCTCCCATACCTTAGGTTGACTGCTCGCCTTGGGTGTCAGGGGTGGTGGTGGTGGTGGTGGTGATGATTATGGTTATTTGGAGTCAGAATCCCTCTCTGTCCCCAAGGCCGGATCACAGGGGCATGCAAACGGCCACTGCAGACTCCATCTGCAGAACTTAGGTGATTGTCTTGCCTCGGCCCACCAAATGTCTGGAAACACAGGCCTGCACCATCATGACTGACTAATCTTTGGATTTATTTTTGATGGCCAAGACAACATCTTGCCCTGTGTCCTGAGTTGGTGTTGAAACCACAGACTCAAACCATCCACACTCTTAGTCTCTGTAGGGTCAGGATGCCAGGCTGAGCCCCTGAGCCTGGCCTGTGGTTGTGGTGGTGGTGGTGATTGTTATTTTTCTAAGTCGGAGTCCTGCTCTGTCACCCAAGCTGGAGTGCAGGAGCCCACTCTCGGCCACCAAGCCTCCACCAGCAGGGCTCTGGTGATCCTCCTCCCACAGTCTCCTGAGTGGTCAGAATGACAGGTGTGTACCACCATGCTTGGATCATTTTTTGACTTTTGGCAGAGACGAAGTCTCACCAAGGTGCCCAGGCTGGTCTTGAACCAGGGGGCTCAGTCCATCCTCTCACCTCGGCCTCCCAGAACACCAGGATGACAGGCCTGATCCCCTGTGCCCAGCCTGCACACCCCTCTTGGGACCCACCACAAGGACCGCTCCCTTCCAATGACCCAGGACCCTAGAGAGTGTGGCCACAGTCACACAACAAGCCCTCCCCTGGGGGAGCTCCTGAGGCAGGGGCATCACCCCACCAGGGTGCCACCCCTCCTCCCACCTCATTCCCCAGGTTGGACCCACTGACCCTCCCAAGAGCCGCCATGGGGAAAGGAAGGGCCTGATTCTCCAACCATTGGAGGAGCAGAGACTGCCTGGCAAATCACACTTGTCTCCTCATCACTTGGGGAGGCCAAGACGGAAAGATGGTCAGAGCCTGGGACCTTGAGACCAGACTGGACATCGTAGAACGCCCCCACCATGACCCCAAGAAAATCCCAGAAAACCTAGGGTGAGGGCAGGCCTCAGGGGGAGAATCATCTCCGGCCCAGAGTTCAAGACCAGGCAGGAAGATCAGGATGTCAACCAAATGGAAACCCTGTGTTAGCAGCAGTTTGGGAGACAAAGGCCAAAAGGATGTCCTGAGTTGGGCAGTTTGAGAGCAACCTGGACAACTTAGTGAGGAAAGAAATGAAAGAAAAAAAAAACAGGAAGAAAGAAAGAAAGAACAGGAAGAAAGAAAGAAAGAAAGAAAGAAGAAAGAAAGAAAGAAAGAAAGAAAGAAAGAAAGAGTCTAAGTCAACAAGGAAATCCTTTCATCTGAAAACCTTCTGCCCTCAGTCCTTCCCTCCCTGGAACCCCACATATGTGGGTCCTCCAAGTCCGGCACCTTACAGCCTCAATCCAATGGCTTCCCCCACTTAGGTGCAGGAGTTCCAGAGACTCCTGGCTGGGTTCCATCCGACTCACCTCTCTGAGGTGAGAAATGTGCCCTAGGCAGGCTGGTCCTCTAACTTGGCAACAAGGACATTATGCCAAAAATGCCACGGACACAGCCCTCATCTGGGGACATTTCTTCCCCCAAAGTCCCATTTTTCTGGCTCTAAAGCCAGTCACCCTTTGAACACACCACACGCCGTTGTGAATCTGTGTATGATTGTGATGTTTTTCGAGACAGGGTCTGGCTCTGTGGCCCAGGCTGGGGCCCGGGGACACAACCATCATTCACCACCAGCCTGAAGTTGCAGGCTCTGGCGATCCTCCCACCTCAGACTCTAGAGTGGCCAGGATGACGGGCACTACATTCTCAGAAACCCTGTTTGGATAGGTGTGGAAATGGGGTCTCCATGTGGGGCCAGGATTAGCCTTCAGCATATGGGCTACAGCCATCCTCCCGATTTGGCCTCCCAGAGCTTTAGGATTCCAAGATGGGCCGCCATGCCCAGCCTTCTGGTTCATTTTTGATGTAGGATCAAGGCTGGGCTTGGAGGTTCAACCTAATCATCCCAGTGCTTTGGGAGGCTGAGTCCAGTGGCTGGTCTGAGCCCACAGGTCTGAGATGCACCCTGGTAACTTGGCAAAACTTCATCTCTCCCCTCCATCCCAAAGGAGCCAGGCGTGGTGGCACGTGCCAGTCGTTCTGGTTCCTTGGAAGGCTGGTGGGGAAGGATAGCCAGAGCCCTGTGGTCCGAGGCTGCAGTGGCTGGGAGCGAGCCACCGCCATCCAACCTGGATGACAGAGTGAGATTCTGACTCAAAAAAAATAAATAAAAGGAAAGAAAAGAAGAGCATCCATTTGTGTATTAAGTTGGGATCATCCTATACAGAGATAATTGGGAAAGGAGGCCGAAGACTTAGGTGTAGAGTTCTCAAAAGACAGTGGATCAGCAGACAATTGGGCTGTGGCTTTGGGAGGCCGAGGTGGGGGACTGTTGGAGCCCGGGAGTTTGAGACCAGCTTGGGTCATGTTGGAGACCTTATTTGAGTCACATTTGGTGGTGCACAGGGTCCCAGCTACACAGTATGTGGTGACCTCCATCCCAGGGCGTGCCTTTGTGTTGCCCCCTCTGGCCGCATATGTGAGTCCAGACCAGGCATCGTGGCTCACGGCTGTCAGCCCCGCTGCCTTGGAGGCTGAGGAAGAAGGCTCCTTTAGCCCAGGGGTCAGAGACCAGCCCGGATGATGTGGCCATACCTCATCTGGGCGAGAGTTTCCCAAAATAAAGTCAGGTGTGGTATACCCGGTAGTCCCAGCTGCTCAGGGTCCGAGGTGGGAGGACTGACTGAGCCCCAATGATCGAGGACCAGAAGAGATGATCCTGTTGACATGCCCCAGCCCAGAAGACGGAGACTTCCATGACAAAAAAGACGCATCCCACGTGCATCACAATGGGTGACCTCGGCTCCCCAGTTAAAGTTCTGCATGGGCGGGTGAGGAATGAGTGATCGGGAGATGAAGAGGCCCTTTCCCCACCCAAAGTTTGCAGACCGGGTGAACGAAACCTGCCCAGGAAGCGATGTTGCTGGACCATCTTGATCAGTCTGCCCATGGCTGCCCTAACTCGCAACTGTCTGTTCCATGAACTCACACGTGTCTTTGCCATGGGTCACGAGTGTGGAGGGTGCATTCAGGCTTTCTGGTGCCCGTGGCCAAAGGCGCAAGTCAGATGTGCTGGTGGCCACCTTTGTAGCTTCCAGAAAATGACAGTCCAGAAACTACCTTTTCCTCTCCCATCCCTGAGTGTGACTTCTCGCCCTGGATGGCAGGTGTGGTGATGGTGGTGGTGGTGGTGGTTATTGTTATTTGTTGTCACAATTCCACTCTGTGACACAGGCCGAAGTGCAAGGTCACACTCACGGCCACCAGGGACTCCACCTGCCAGACTCAGGTGATCCTCCCGCCTCCACCCCCAAGTGGCTGGAACCACAGGCCTGCACCACCACGCCTGGCTAATCTTCAATTCATTTTTGATGACAGAGATGAGATCACACGCTGTGACCCGGGCTGCTGTTGAACCTGCAGGCTCAGACAGTCCACTCGCCTGTGCCTCTGAAGGATTGGGATGCCAGGCTGAGGTCCTCAGCCTGGCCTGTGGTTGTGGTGGTGGTAGGCATTATTATTCTGAGTTGGAGTCCTGCTCTTTTGCCCAGGCCGGAGTGCAGGGGACCACCTTCGGACACCACAGCCTCAACCAACTGGGCTCTGGTGATCCTCCTGCTGTGGCCTCCAGAGTAGCCGGAAGGACAGGCATGTGCCAACATGTTCGGCTCATTCTTTTGACTTCTTGTAGAGACGAGGTCTCGCCAAGGTGCCCAGGCTAGTCTTGAACACAGGGGCTCAGGTCATCCTCTCCCCTCAGCCTCCCAGAGGGCTGGGATGACAGGTGTGAGACCCTGATCCTAGCCTCCACATGACTCTTGGGGCCCTACCACAAGGCCCACTACCTTCCAATGACCCAGGTCCCACCGACCCCTCTGTGGGGGGACTGCCTGGTTTAGGGATGTTTCTCCACCGGGACACCCACCCCTCCTCCTGCCTCATGCCCAAGGGTGGACCCACTTGCTCCTCTGAGGTGTCACCTCAGAGAGAGGGAGGGTGAGACTCTCTAACGCTTGGGGGAGTGGAGATGGGTGGGGCTTTCAATCCTTTCTCCTCAGCACTTGGAGAGGCCCAAACAGGAAAATGGCTGGCATCTGGGAACACAAGACCAGGCTGGGCTCCATAGCAAGACTCCACCTCGACCCCAAGCAAAAGCCAGAAAACCTTGGGTGAGTGCAGGCTTTGGTGGGAGGATAACCTCTGGCACAGAGTTCAAGACCAGGCAAGAACACAAGGATCGACCAAATGGAAAGCCTGTGATTACAGCAGTTTGGGAGGTCCAGGTTTAGAGGGTGGCCCTAGTTGTGCAATTTGAGAGCAGCCTGAGCATCTTAGTGAGGAAAGAAAAGATAGAAAGAAAGAAATGAAGAACACGTGCATTACAACGGGCATCCAGGGATCCCAGGGAAATGTCCAAGTTGGTGAAGGATGATGGGTTGATCGGGAGAGGAAGGGGCCCTAAACCCACCAGAGCACAATGCCGTCTGTTCCGTGAGCTCAAACGCTTCTTTGCCATGGGACATGACTGTGGAGGGTGGAGGCTGACCTTCTGGGGCTCGTGACAAAGCACAGGGCAGATGTACCCAGTGGCCACTTTTGAAATCTCTCGCGAACAACCGGCTGGAACGTGCCTTTTCCTCTCCCATTCCTGAGCATGATTCCTGGCTCTGGGCGACAAGGGTGGTGGTGATGATTATTATTACTTGGAGTCAGAATCCCATCCTGTCGCCAAGATCACAGAGCAGAGTTATGCTCACGGCCACTGCAGACTCCACCTGCCGGGCTCAGATGATCCTCCTACCTCAGCCCCACAAGTAGCTGGAACTACAGGACTGCTCCACCATGCCTGATTAATCTTTGAATTTATTTTTGATGCCCAAAACGAGGTCTCGCCCTGTGTCCCGGGCTGGTGTTGAACCCGCAGTCTCAGATGGTCCACTCACTTGGGCTTTCGAAGAGCCAGAATGCCAGGTTGAGCCCCTGAGGCTGGCTTGTGGTTGTGGTGGTGGTGGTGGTTGGTATTATTTTTCGGAGTCATAAACCCACTCTGTCGCCAAGGCTGGAGCACAGAGTCCTGCTATCGTTCACTTCGTTCTCCACATGCTGGGCTCTGGTGATCCTCCTGCCACAGGCTCCCAAGAGGCCAGAACGTCAGACATGAACCACCATGCTTGGTCCATTGTTTTTGACTTCATGGAGAGGTGTTCACCAAGGTACCCAGGTTGGTCTTGAACCCCGGGGCTCAAGCCATCCTCATGCCTCAGCCACCCAGAACACTGGGATGACAGGCGTGGGCCCCCACGCCCATCCTCCACATCCATCTCGGGGCCCCACCACAAGGCTCGCTCATTTCTGATGACCTGGGACCTTGGAGAGTGCGGTCAGAGTTGCCTACCAAACCCTCCACGGGGGGAGTGTCTGGTGCAGGGGCGTGTCTCCACCTGGGTGCCCACACCTCTGCCCCCTCATTGCCAAGTGTGAACCTAACTGCTCCTCCCAGGGCCTACCTTCGTGAAAGGGAGGGCCTGATTCTCAAACCTTCGGGGAGGTGAGGATGGCCAGGCAACTCACGCCTGTCTCCTTGACACTTGTGTAGTCTGAGACGTGAAGATGGCCAGAGCCCAGGAGGTGGAGGCCAGGCTGGACACCATAGCAAGCCCCCACATTGAACCCAAGCAAATCCCAGAAAACCTTGGGTGAGGGCAGGCCTCGGTGGGAGGATAGCCTCTGGACCAGATTTCAAGACTAGGCAAGAAGACCCAGATGTTGCATAAATTGAATGCCTGTGATCACAGCAGTTTTGGAGACCCAGGTTGAGAGGATGACCTGAGTTGGGAGGTTTGAGAGCAACCTGAGCAACCTAGTGAGGAAAGAAAAGAAGGAAAGAAAAAAACAAAAGAGAGAAAGAAAGAAATCCATTCTCCTGTAAAACTTCTGCCCTCAGTCCTTTCCCCTATGCTGCCCAACATCTCATGGTCCCTCAAGCTCAGCACTGTCCAGTCCAACTCCCCCAAACTGGTTGCCCGTGCTTTGGTGCAGGAGTTCCTGAGGCTACCTGGCCGGGTTCCTGCTGGCTGTCCTATCTAAGGTGAGAAATGTGCCATAGGCAGGCCGAAACTCCCACTTGGCAACGAGGACCTTCTACCAAGAAAGACAGGGACACTGTCCTCACCCAGGGACATTTCTTACCCCCAATCCCATTTTTCCTGGTTCGAAAGCCAGTCACACTGTGAACACACCACTCACAGTTTAGAATATGTACGATTCTGATGTTTTCAGTCTGGTTCTGTGGCCTTGGCTGGTGCCCGGGGACATGACCATCATTCACTGCCAGCCTCGAAATTGCAGGCTCCGGCGATCCTCCCGCCTCAGCCTCTGAAGTGGCCAGGATGATGGGCACCTGTTTGGATGTGGAGACAGGGTCTCCCTGTGTGGCCTGGGCTGTCCTTGGTCTCCTGGGCTCCAGCCATTCTCAATTCTCAGCCTCCAAGATGCTGGGATCCCAGGCGTGGGCCACTGCACCAGGCCTTCTGGTTTGTTTTCAACAAAGGATCGAGGCTGGGCTTGGAGTCTCAACCTTGTCATCCCAGCACTTTCAGAGACAGAGGTCAGTGGCCGGCCAAAGCCTGAGGGTTGAGACCCACCCAGGCAACTCGGCAAGAACTAATCTCTACCCTCCATTCAAAAGAGCTGGTTGTGGTGGCTTGTTCCAGCTCCTCAGAAGACTGGAGAAATCTCGCATGAGCCCAGAAGTCTGAGGCTTGCATTGGCCTGGAGCAAGCCAACTCCCTCCAGTCTGGGCAATGGGTGACACCTTGACTCAAAGAAAAAAAGGAAAAAAGGAAAAAAAGAAGAGCATCCATTTGTGCATGGAGTTGGGATCATCGTGAACAGAGAGAAGTCAATTGGGAAGGAGGCCCCAGCCTTGGGTCTAGAGGTCCTGAAAGATGGTGGATTGGCAGACAATCGAGTTGTGGCTTTGGAAGGCCAAGGCAGGGGACCACTGCAGGCCGTGAGTTTGAGACCAGCCTGGACCACATAGCAAGACCTTGTCACTCCCCAGAACGCAAAAACTGGAGTCGTGCATGGTGGCGCCCATGGTCCCAGCTACAGCAGATGTCGTGTTCTCCATCCTGAGATGATCCATTGCATCGCCCCATGGACAGAATGTGAGAGATGATGCTGGGCCCCGTGGCACATGGCCATCAGCCCCATGCTCTGGGAGGCTAATGTGGGATACTGCCTGAGCCCAGGGGTCAGAGACCAGCCTTGGTGATGTGGCCAGATCTCATCTCAGTGGAGCGATCCCCTAAATCAAGTCAGGCATGGTGGCCCCAGAGTCGTGGCTGCTCAGGGGATGAGACGAGAGTTCCGCCTGAGCCCTGCATGTCCAGGAACTGGGAGCCAGGATCGTGACACTATACCCCAGCTCATTCGATAGAGACTCGGGCTCCAAAAGATGCCTCCCATGTCCATCATGGAAGGCATCCACAGCTCCCCAGGGAGAGTTCCGCTTGGGTGGTGGACGATGGACTGATAGGGAGAGGAAGGGTACCTCCTCTCACCCAAAGGTGGCAGAATGGGCTACTGGAACCTGCCCATGCTACTGTGGCCCAACCTCTTTGATTGCTCTGTGCCCCATGGCTGCCCTAACTCGGGGCCATCTGTTCTGTGACCTCACATGAATCTCTGCTGTGGGGCATGGGTGTGGAGGGTGGAGGCAGACCTGCAGGGGAACGTGGCTGATGTTGTGGGATCAATGTTCCCAGTGGCCACCTTTGAAACCTCCTGCAAGCCACAGGCCAGAAAAGGCCTTTTCCTCTCCCATTCCTGTGGGTGACTCCTTGGGCTGGATGGCTGGTTGTGGTGGTGGTGGTGTTTATGATTATTTGGCATCAGAATCCCTCTCTATCACCCAGACAGGAGAATAGGGGCACACTCTCAGGCACCTCGGTCTCCACATGCCAAGCTCAGGCATTCCTCCCACCTCGGCCCCCTGAGTGGCCAGAACCACAGGCCTGCACCACCACACCGGGCTAGTCTTTGGATTTATTTTTGATGGCCAAGACGAGGTCTCACCCAAAGTCCCAGGCTGGTCTTGAACCTGTAGGCTCACAACATCCACTTGCCTCTGGCTCCGAAGGACCTGGTTGCCAGGATGAGCCCCTGAGCATTGCCTGTGGTCATGGTGATGTTGATTGGTATTATTATACTCAGTTGGAGACATTCTGTGTCATCCAGGCCAGAGCGCAGGGCCTGTTATCGGCCATCATGGCCTCCACCTCCTGGGCTCCAGTGATCTTCCTGTGGCAGCCTCCCATGTGGCCATGACAGGCAAGCACAACCACGCTCAGTTCATTGTGTTGGTTTCTTATAGAGACGAAGTCTTGTCAAGGTGCCCGGTTTGGTCTTGAACATGGGGCCTCAGGCCATCCTCTTGCCTCGGCCTCTGAAAGCGCTGGGGTGACAGGGTTAAGTTCCTATGTCTGGCCTGCAAATTCCTCTCGGAGCCACACTTTGAGGCCCACTCCCTTAGGAAGACCTGAGACCCCAGAGTGGGCAGCCAGACTCAGCTGCCGAGCCCTCCCAGAGGGATTGCCTTGTGCAGGGGCGTGTCTTTGCTGGTGGGCCCAACACTCCATCCCACTCATTCCTCAGCGTGGACCTGCTCGGTCCTCCAAGGGTCCACCTCGGGGAAAAGCAGTGTGTTACTCTCATACCATTGGGAGGGTGGGGCTACTCACATCTGTCTCCTCGGCACTCGGTGAGGTGGAGACCGAAATATGGCCAGAGCCCAAGAGCTGAGACCAGGCTGGACACCATAGCAATACCCCACCTTGAACTCAAGCAAATCCAGAGAACCTAGGGTGAGGGGAGGCCTCGGTGGGAGGATCGCCTCAGGTCCAGATTTGAAGACCAGGAAGGAAGACCAGGACATCGACCTAATGGAAATTCTGTGATCACAGCAGTTTCGGGGGATGAGGCTGAGAGGAAGGCCTGAGTTGGGTGGTTTGAGAGCAGCCAGGACTACCTAGTGAGGGAAAAAAGGCAGAGAGAGAGAGGAAAAGAATGAAAGAAAGAAAGAAAGAAAGAAAGAAAGAAAGAAAGAAAGAAAGAAAGAAAGAAAGGAAGGAAGGAAGGAAGGAAGGAAGGAAGGAAGGAAGGAAGGAAGAAAGAAAGAAAGAAAGAAAGAAAGAAAGAAAGAAAGAAAGAAAGAAAAAAGAAAGAAAGAAATCCATTCTCCTGCAAAACTTCTGCCCTCAGTCCTCCCCCCAACCCCCACATGTGAGGGTCTCCCAACCTCGGCACCTTCCAGCCCCAATCGCACAAACGTTTGACCCCACTTTGGTGTGGAAGTTCCCAAGGCTCTCCAGCTGGTTTCTTGCCAACTCTACTCTCTGAGGTTAGAAATGTGCCACAGGCAGTCTGACCCACTGACTTGGCAACAAGCACCTTCTGCCAAGAAAGGTCAGGGACACATCCCTCACCTGGAAACCATTCTTCCCCGCAATCCATTTTTTCCTGCCTCTAAATCCAGTTTCCCTGTGAAGACAGCACACGCAGTTGAGAATCTGTGTACGGTTTTGAATTTTTTGGAGACAGGGTATGGCTCTGAGGCCCAGGCTGTGGCCTGGGTACACAACCATCATTCAACGCCTGTCTCAAAATCATAGTTGTTGGCAATCCTCCCATCTCATGCTCCAGAGGTTCTGGGACAATGGGCACCTCCACCCCAGATCACCTCTTTGGATGGGTGCGGAAACAGAGTCACCCCATGTGGCCCAGACTGGCCTTGGGCTCCTGGGCTCCAGTCATCCTCCTGCCTCAGTCTCCCAGAGTGCTGGGATTCCAGGCGTGGGCCACAGTGCCAAGGCTTCTGGTTCATTTTTGACAAAAGATCGAGGCTTTGTTTGGGGTATCAGCCACATTATCCCAACACTTTGGGAGGCCGAGACCATTGGCCGGCCCCAGTACACAGGCCAAGATGCTCCCGGGCAACTCGGCGAGACCTCCTCTCTACCCTCTGTTCCAAATGAGCTGGGTGTGGTGGCACGTGCCTGTCATTCTGGCTCCTCAGAAGGCCGGAGAAAGGCTTGCCAGAGCCCAGAGGGCCAAAGCTGCTGTGACCTGGAGCAAGCCACTGCCCTCCAGCCTGGGCGATGGAGTGAGACTCTGACTCAAAGTAAAAAAGGAGCTGGGTTCGGTGGCTCAGCCTTTAATCTCACACCTTTGGGAGGCTGATGTGAGTGGATTGCCTGAGCCTGCACATTCGAGGCCCGCCTGAGCAGCGAGACCTCATCTCTACAATAAATCAAAAAATCAGCCAGGTGTGGTAGCACATGCCTGTAATTCTGGCTACTTGGAAGGCTGAGGCAGAAGAATTGCCGGAGCCCAGCAGGTCAAGGCTGTGGTGGATGGGAGTGGCCACTGCACTCCGGTCTGGGCGACAGAGTGAGACTCCAACTCAAAAAAAAGTAAAAAAGGAAAAAAAGAAAAATAAGAAGAACATCCATTTATGTATGGAGCTGGCATCATTGTGAACAGACAGAGATCATTTGGGAAGGAGACCCCAGGCTTGGACCTAGTGTTCCCTAAGCATAGTTGATAGGCAGACAATTGGTCTGTGGCTTTGGGAGGCTGAGGGGAAGACCACTGGATCCCGGGAGTTCAAGACCAGGCTGGGCCATGTGCGAGACCCCATTGTTCTCGGAACGCAAACACAGGTGTCATGCATGGTAGTGCCCATGGTCCCTGTTACACAGGATTTGGTGGCCTTCATCCAAGGGTCTTCCTTTGCATCACCCCCAGTGACACAATGTGCCAGGCATGGTGTCTAATGGCTGTCAGTCCCATGCCCTGTGAGCTGAGGAGGGAGGCAGCCTGAGCCCAGGAGACGGAGACCAGCCCAGGCATTGTGACAAGACCTCATCTCGGTGAGAAATCCCCAAAATCGAGTCAGGCGTGGTGGCCCCCAGACTCACGGTTGCTCGGGGGCCACGGTGGGAGGAGTGCTTGGACTCTGAAGGTCAAGGCCCCGGGAGCCACGTTCATGTCCCCCATTCCCCAATGAGGCCGAGGGTGACTCTGGCAAAAAAAAAAACCACACCTCCCACGTGCATCAAGATGGGCATCAACGGCTCCCCACAGAAAGTTCTGCATGGGTGAAGGACGATAGAGTGATCAGGAGAGGAATGGTCCCTCCCCCTGCCCGAAGGAGGCAGACCAAGCAACCAGAACCTGGGCTGACTGCAGCATTGCTGGACCTCCTAGATCGCTCTATACCCAATGGCCGCCTTAACTTGGAGCAGTCTGTTCCTTGAGCTCACGTGTCTTTGCTGTGGGGCACGAGTGTGGAGGGTTGAGGCAGGACTTCTGGGATGTGTGGCTGAAGGTGTGGGATGGACGTGCCTGGAGGCCAATGTTGAAGCTGCCTGCGAAGACAGGTGGGAAAGTGCCTTTTCCTCTCCCATCCCTGAGGGTGACTCCTCAACCTTGGTGGCAGATTTGGTGTTTGTGGCAGTGGTGGTGATTATTATTATTTGGAGTCAGAATCCTGCTCTGTCATCCAGGCCTAAGCACAGGGGCACACTCACGGGCACCGCAGACTTCACCTGCCTGGCTCAGGTGATCCTCCTGTCTTGGCCCACCGAGTGGTTGAAGCCACAGCCCTGTGCCACCATGCCCAGCTTATCTTTGGATTTATTTTTGATGGCCAAATCAAGGTCTCACCCCATGTCCTGGGCTGGTGTCAAACCCGCAGCTCAGCCCATCCACTCACCAGGGATGTCTAGCTGAGCCCTGCAGACCAGCCTGTGGTTGTGGTGGTGGTTGGTATTATTCTGAGTCAGAGTCCTACTTTGTCACCCAGGCAAGAGCATAGGGGCTCACTATCAGCCACTGTGGCCTCCAATGGTTGGGTTGTGATGGTCCACACGCAGTGGCCTCCTAGGTGACCAAAACAGAAGTCCTGCAACACCAACCTTGGCTCATTTTTTGGGGCTTATTTTAGAGATGTGGTCTGGGAAAGCTGTCCAGGCTGGTCTCGAAACTGGGGCTCAGGCTGTCCTCTCACCTCAGCCTTCAGAGCACTGGGATGAGAACAGTGAGCCCTCGTGCCCAACATCCACACCCCTCTCGGGGCCCCATAGCAAGGGCCACTCCCTACCGATGACCTGTGACCCCGGAGAGGGTGGCCAAAGTAACCTGCTGGGACATCCGCAGGGAAAGCACCTGGTGCATGGACAAGTCTCTGCCGGGGCTCCCACCCCTCCTCCAGCCTTGTTCCTCATGGTGGACCCACACGTTTCTCCCAGGGGCAGCCTTGGAGAAAGGGAGGGCGTGACTCTCAAACCTTCAGGGGGCAGGGATGGCCGGGTGACTCATGCATGTCTCCTTGGCATTCGGAGAGGCAGAGACGGGAAGATGGTCAGAACCTGGGAACTCCAGACCAAGCTGGACACCATAGCAAGACACCACCTCAACCCCAAGCAAAACGGAGAAAACCTTGCATGACGGCTGACCTCAGCAAGATGATTGCCTCCAGAGTTAAACACCGGGCAGGAGACCAGGATTTCGATGAAATGGAAAGCCTGTGATAGCAGGAGTTTGGGAGACCCAGTTGGCCAGTTTGAGAGCAGCCTTGGCAACCTAGGGCAAACTAGTGAGGAAAGAAAAAAGGAAAGAAAAAAGAAAGAAAGAAAGAAAGAAAGAAAGAAAGAAAGAAAGAAAGAAAGAAAGAAAGAAAGAAAGAAAGAAAGAAGGAAGGAAGGAAGGGAGGGAGGAAGGGAGGAAGGGAGGAGGGGTGTAAGGA
This sequence comes from Cephalopachus bancanus, assembly GCA_027257055.1. NCBI lineage: Eukaryota > Metazoa > Chordata > Mammalia > Primates > Tarsiidae > Cephalopachus > Cephalopachus bancanus. The sequence continues at coordinate 642,278 of JAPVLO010000974.1, read as the reverse complement.
AAGTAGAAAGAAAGAAAGGAAAGTAAGAAAGAAATCCATTCTTCTGCAAACATTCTGCCCTCAGTCCTGCCCCCCACCCCCCCACATGTGAAGGTCCCCCAAGCTTGGCAACTTTCACCCACAATCCCCCCATGGCTGCTCTCACTTTGGTGAAGGAGTTCCCGAGGCTCCCTCACCGGGTTCCTTTTGACTCTCCTCTCCAAGATGTGAAATGTGCCTCAAGCAGGCCAACCCTCCAACTCGGCAATGAGGACCTTCTGACAAGAAAGGCAAGGGACACATCCCTCACCTGGGGACAATTTCTTCCCCCCATCTCATTTTTCCTGGATCTAAAGACAGTCGCCCTGTGAACACACCATGCGCAGTTGAAAATCTGTTTACGATTCTGATGTTTTTGGAGACAGGGTATGGGTCTGTGGCCCAGGCTGGGGCTGGGGACATGACTGACATTCGCTGCCAGCCTCGAAATTGTGGACTCCGATGATCTTCCTTCCTCAGCATCCAGAGTGGCCAGGAAGATGGGAACCTCAACCCAAGACCCCCTGTTTTTATGGGTGTGGAAATGGGATCTCCCTGCATGGCCTGGGATGGCCTTGGGATCCTTGGCTCAAGCCATTCTCCTGCCTCGGCCACCCAGAGCAGTTGGATTCCAAACACTGGCTGACATGCCAGGCCTTCTAGTTCATTTTTGAGGAACGATCAAGGCTGGGATCTGGGGCTCAGCCTCACCATCCCAGCACTTTGAGAGGCCGAGGCCAGCGTCCAGCCTGAGTTTGTGTGCTGAGACCTGCCAAAGCACCTCAGTGAGACTCATCTTTACCCTCCATCCCAAATGAGATGGGTGGTGGCATTCACCTCTTGTACCAGCTCCTCGGAAAGCTGGGAAAAGGCTCACGGGAACCCAGCAGGCCAAGGCTGCAGTGGCTGGAAGCGAGTCACCACACTCAAACCTGGGTGATGGAGTGAGACTCTGAATCAAAGAAAAAATGAAAAAAGGAAAAAAAAGAAGAGCATCCATTTGTGAAAGGAGTTGGGATCATCATGAATAGAGATCGTTTGGGAAGGAGGCCTCAACCTTGGGACTAGAGTTCCTGAAAGATAGTTGATCAGACTGTGGCTTTGTGAGGCCTGAGGTGGGGACTGCTGGAGTCTGGGAATTTCTGACCAGCCTGGGCCATGAAGCAAGACCTCATCACTTCCCAGAACTCAAACACTGGAGTCTTGCCTGGTGGCGTCCATGGTCCTGGCTACATGTCATGCAGTGGCCTCCATCCTGGGTCATTATTTGTGTCGCCTCTGCCAACAGAACTTGCAAGTCTCGTCCGGGCACCCTGGCTCACAGCTGTCAGCCCCGCACCCTGGGAGCCCAAGGCGAGAGGATGCCTGGGATCAGGGTTTGGAGTCCAGCCTGGGCGACATCGACAGACCTCATCTCAGTGAGAGGTTCCCAAAATCAAGTCAGACATTGTGACCCCCAGAGTCCCAGCTGCTCGGAGGCTGAGGTGGGAGGACCACCTGAGCCCTACTGATCAAGGCCCCAGGAGCCACGATCATGCTGCCATGCCCCAGACAGGCCAACAGAGACCACGGTGATAAGAAATATGGCTCCCACGTCCATCACAATGGGAATCCACAGCTCCTCAGCCATAGGTCTGTATGGGCGGCAGATGGCGGAGTGATCGGGAGAGGTAGGGGCCTTCCACCGCCTGAAGATGGCAGACCAAGTGACTGGAATCTGGGTTGGCTGTGGCATTGCAGATCTGCTTTGATCTCTCTTTGCCCAACAGACACCCTAAATCAGGGCCCCTGTTCTGTGAGCTCACATGCATCTTTTCCATGGGACCCAAATGTGGAGGGTGGAGACAAGACCTCTGGAATGCGTGGATGAAGGCATGGGACAGACATACCCGGTGGCCACCTTTGAAACCTCCCATAAACAACAGGGAGGAAAGTGCATTTCCTGTCCCATACCTGTGGGTGACTCCTTGCGATGGGTGCCAGGGATTCTGGTGGTGATTATTATTTGGAGTTGGAATACCACTCTGCCACCCAGGCCTGAGCACAGAGGCAAACTCCGGCCACCACGGACTCCACCAACTGGGCTCAGGCAATCCTCCCGCCCAGTGTCCTGGGCTAGTCTCAAACTTGCACACTCAGGCCATCCACCCATCTCAACCTCTGAATGGATGGGATGCCAGGCTGAGCCCCTGAGCCTGGCATTTGGCTGTGGTGGTGATGGTGGGTATTATTATTCTGATTCAGAATCATGCTCTGTCACCCAGGTTGGAGTGAAGTGGTCCACTCTTGGTCACTCTGGCCTCCACTGGCTGTGCTCTGGCGATCCTCCAGCTGCAGCAGCCCAAATGGCCGGAACAACAGGCATGTGCCACCCTGCTCAGTTCGTTTATTTGGCTTCTTGTACAGACAAGGTCTCACCAAGGTGCCTGGGCTTATCTTGAACCCGATTGCTCAGGCCATCCTCTTGGCACAGCCTCCCAAAACACCAGGGTGACAAGCATGAGCACCCATGACAGGCCTCCACCTCTCTCTCGGGGTCCCACCACGAGGCCCAGTCCCTCCTGACGACCTGGGAACACTAAGAGGGTGGACGGAGTTGTCCCCTGAGCAATCCCAGGGGAGTACCTGGTGTCAGGGCGTGTCTCGGCTGGGATGCCCACACCTCCAACCACTTCATTCCCCAGGTTGGACCCACTCACTCCTTCCTGCAACTGCCTCAGGAAAAGTGAGGGCATGACTCTCAAACCTTTGGGGTGGGTGGGGACGGCTGGGCGACTCACCACTATCTCCTTGGCACTCAGGGAGGCCGAGATGGGAAGATGGCTGGAACCCAGGAGCATGAGACTAGGCTGGACACATAGTAAGCCCACAACTTGAGCCCAAGCAAAACCCAAAAAACCTTGGGTGATGGAGGGCCTCAGCGGAAGTATCGCCTCTGGCCCAGATTTCAAGACCAGGCAGGAAGACCAGGATGTCAACCAAATGGAAAGCCTGTGATCGCAGAAGTTTGGGAGGCCCAGGCCAAAGGATGACCTGAGTTGGGAGCTTTGAAAGCAGCCTGAGCAACCTAGTGTGAAAAGAAAGAGAAAGAAAGAAAGAAAGAAAGAAAGAAAGAAAGAAAGAAAGAAAGAAAGAAAGAAAGAAAGAAAGAAAGAAAGAAAGAAGAAAGAAATCTATTCTCCAGCAAACCTTCTGCCCTCGGTCCTTCCCATCCCACCCCTCCACATGGGAGGGTCCCCAAGCTCAGCACCTTCAATACCCTACCCCCACGAATGACTGCCCCACTTTGATGTGGGAGTTCCCAAGGCTCCCTGGCCTTGGTCCTGCTGGCCCTCCTCTCCGAGGTGAGAAATGTGCCCCAGGCAGGCCAAACATCCGACTTTGCAATGAGGACCTTCCACCATAAAAGGACAGGAACACATCCTCACCACAGGACATTTCTTTCCCCATTCCATTTTTTCTGGAACTAAAGCCAGTCGCCCTGTGAACACACCACACACAGTTGAGATTGTCACAAAATGTACGATTCTGATGGTTTTGGAGACAGATCTGGCTCTGTGGCCCAGGCCGGGGCCTGGGGACACAACCGTCATTCTCATCCAGTTTCAAAATCGCGAGCTACGGCGATCCACCTGCCTCAGCCTCCAGAGTGGCCAGGAAGACGGGCACCTCAATCTCAAACCCCTAAATTGGATGGGTGCAAAGACAGGGTCTCCCTGCATGGCCCAGTCTGGCCTTGGGCTCCTGGGCTCCAGCCATCCTTCCACCTTGGTCTCCCACATTGCTGGGATTCCAGGCATGGACTGCCATGCCAGGCCTTCTGTTTCATTTTTGACTAAGAATCAAGGCCAGGCTCGGGGGCTCACCCTGTCATTTCAGCACTTTGGGAGGCCAAGGCCAGCGGACAGCCTGAGCCTGGACTTGAGTAACTTGGCGAGACCTCGTCTCAACTCTCCATCCCCAATAAGCCAGGTGTGTTGGCACACACCTGTCATTCTGGCACATTGGAAGGCCAGGGAAAGGCTCACTTGAGCCCAGGAGGGCCGAGAGAGTGGTGGTGGCTATCGAGCCACTGCCCTAAAGCCTGGGTGACAGAGTGAGACTCTGACTCAAAGAAAAAAAGGAAAAAAGGAAAAAAAGAAGAGCATCCATTTGTATGGAGTTGGCATCATTGTGAACAGACATACATCATTTGGAAAGGAGGCCCCCGCCTTGGGCCTAGAGTTCCGAAAAGATGATGGTTTGGCTGACAATCGGGCTCTGACTTTGGGAGGCTAAGGCAGGGGATCACTGGAGACCTGGAATTTGAGACCAGTCTGGGTCACATAGCAAGACTTCGTCGCTCCGCAGAATGCAAACACTGAAGTCGCATGTGGTGGAGCCTGCGGTCCCAGCTACATAGGAAGTGGTGGCCTCCATCCCAGGGCATTCTTTTGCATTGCCCCTACTAACATAACGTGGGAGTCCAGGCCGGCCACTGTGCCTCATGGCTGTCAGCCCTGTGCCCTGGGAGGCAGAGGCTGGAGGCTGCCTGAGCCCATGGGTCCGAGACCAGCCCAGGTGATGTGGACAGATGATGTCTTGGTGAGAGGTGTCCAAAATCGAGTCAGGCATGGTGGCCCCCGGAGTCTCAGCTGCTCAGGGCCCGAGGCAGGAGGACCACCTGAGCCCCGCAGGTCAAGGCCCGGGAGCCACGATTATGCCCCTGAGCCCCAGACTGCCTAAAGGAGACTGTGGTGACAAAAAAGAAACCTCCTATGTGCATAAGTCCATGGCTCCCCAGGAAAAGGTCTGCATTGGTGGGGACGACTGTGTGGTCCGGAGAGGAAGGGGCCCTACCTCGGCCCAAATGTACATGACCAGGTGACCGAAACCTGGGCTGGCCCCAGTGTTGCAGTACTGTCTTAACCACTCTGTGCCCGACAGTCACCCTAACTCGGGGCTGTCTGCTCCATGAGCTCACACACGTTTTTTCCGTGGGGCATGAGTGTGGAGGGTGAAGGCAGGCCTTCTGGGGAACGTGACCGAAGGCACGGGATGGACCTGCCCATTGGCGATCATTGAAACCTTCCCCGAATGACAGGCCAGAAAGTGTCTTTTCCTCTCCCTTCCCTGAGGGTGAATCCTCATGCTGGGTGGCAGGGGTGGTGATGGTGGTGGTGGTGCTGATTATTATTTTTTGGAGTCGGAATCCCATTCTGTTGTCCAGGCCAGAGCATGGGCACACTCATGGCCACAGTGGACTCCATCTGCCCGGCCTAGGCAATCCTCCAGCCTCAGCCCACTGAGTGGCTGGAACCACAGGCCTGTGTCACCAAGCCCGCCTAATCTTTTGATTTATTTTTCATGGCTGAGGCGAAGTCTTGCCCTGTGTCCTTGGCTGGTGTTGAACCCACAGGTCCAGGCCATCCACTCGCCTAGGCCTTTGAAAAGACAGGATGCCAGGCTGAGCCCCTGAGCCCAGTATGTGGTTGTGATGATGGTGGTGGTTGGCATTATTATTCTAAGTCAGAGTCCCACTCTGTTGCCCAGGCCAGAGTGCACAGGACTGCTCACAGCCACCGAGGCCTCAATCGGCTGGGTTCCCGTGGTCCTACAGCCACTGCCTCATGTTTGGAAGGAATGACAGGCTTGTGGCACCATGCTCGGCTCGTTTTTTGGCTTCATGTAGAGACAAGGTCTCACCAAGTTGCCTGGGCTGGTCACGAACCTGGGGCCTCAGACCATCCTCTCACCTCAGCTTCCCAGAGCACCAGGATGACAGGCGTGAGTCCCTGCACCTGGCTTCCACACCCCTCTTGGGACCCCACCACAGGGCCTGCTCTCTTTCAATGAACCAGGACCTTGGAGAGGGCAGCTGGAGCCACCTGCTGAGTCCTGCCTGGTGGAAGCACCTGGGCAGGTGTGTGTCTCTGCCAGGGCTCCCACCACTCCACCTGCCTTGTTCACCAGGGTAGAACCGCCAGCTCCTCCCAGGGTCCACCTCTGGGAAATGGAGGGTGGGATTCACAAATCTTCAGGGTGGAAGGGAAGGATGGGGGACTCATGCCTGTCCCCAGCACTTGGGGAGACCTAGACGGGCAGATGGCTGGAGCCCAGGAGCTCAAGACCAGGCTGGACGCCATAGCAAGCCTTCACCTCGACCCGAAGGAAAATCCAGAAAACTTTGGGTGAGGGCAGGCCTTGGTGGGGGATAGCCTCTGTCCCAGAGTTCAAGACAATGCAGGAAGACCAGGATGCCGACAAAATGGAAAGCCTTTGATCGCATCCATTTGTGAGGCCCAGGCCAAGAGGATGGCCCAAGATTGGCTGTTTGACAGCAGACTGGGCAACCTATTGAGGAAAGAAAAGAAAGAAAGAATGAATGAATGAAGTCCATTCTCAAGCAAACCTTCTGCCTTCATTCCTTCCCTGCACACCCTCCCACATTTGTGGGTCCCTAAACTCGACACTTTATAGCCTCAACGCCCCCACACAATGACTGTCCCTGTTTAGATTCTGGAGTTCCTGAGGCTCCCTGGCCCAGGTCAGGCCGACTCTACTCTCTGAGATGAGAAATGTGCCCCAGGCAGGCTGACCCTCTGACTTGGCAATGAGTACCCTCCACCAAGAAAGGCCAGGGACACATCCCTCACTCAGAGACACTTCTACCCCCAATCCCATTTTTCCTGGCTCTAAAGCCAGGTGCCCTTTGAACACAGCACGTGCAGTTGAGAATCTGAGTATGATTCTAAAGTTTGTGGAGACAGGGTCTGGCTCTGTGGCCTAGGCTGGAGCCAGGGGCATGACCGTTGTTCACCAACAACCTCAAAATAGCAGGTTCTGGCAATCCTTCTGCCTCAACCACTAGATTGGCTTGGACTATGGACATCTCGACCACAGGCCACCTGTTTGGATGGGTGTGGAGACAGGGTCTCCCTGTGTGGCCAGGATTGGCCTTGGGCTCCTGGGCTCCAGCCATCCTCCTGCCTTGGTGACCCAGAGCACTGGGATTCCAGGCATGGGCCGCTGCGCCAGGCCTTCTGGTTCTTTTTTGACAAAGGATTGAGGCCAGGGTCGGGAACTCTGCCTCATAATCCCAGGGCTTTGGGTGGACAAAGGCAGCACGTGACCAGAGACCACAGGATGTAACCTGCTTCTGCAACTTGGCGAGACCTTGTCTATACTCTCCCTCCCAAATAATCCGGGTGTGGTGGCATGACTGTCATTCTGGCTTCTCAGAAATCGGGCGAAAGGCTCGCTGGAGCCTGGCAGCCCGAGCTGTGATGGCTGGGCATGAGCCATCACCCTCCAGCCTGGGTGACAAAATGAGACTCCAACTCAACGAAAAAAAGAAAAAAAAGGATAAAAAGTAAGAGCACTCATTTTTGTATGGAGTTAGGATTATCATGATCATACAGAGAACATTTGGGAAGGAGGTCCCAGATTGTGCCTAAAGCTCCCCAAAAATGGTGGATTGGCAGAAAATTGGGCTGTGGATTTGGAAGACTGAAGCGGGGGACCCCTAGAGCTTGGGAGTTTGAGACCAGCCTGGACCACGTAGTGAATCCTTGTCGCTCCGTGGTACATAAACAGTGGAGTCACGTGTGGTTGTGATCACTGTCCCAGCTACATGGAGTGCAGTAACCTCCATCCCGGGGCATTCCTTTGCATTGCCTCCACCGACAGAAAGGATGAGTCCAGGCCAGGCACTGTGGCTCGCAGCCATCAGCCTCATGTCCTGGGAGGCTGAGGTTGTAGGCTGCCTAAGCCCAGGGGTCAGAGACCAGCCCAGGCGATGTGACATGACCTCTTCTCAGTGAGAGGTTCCCCAAATTGAGTCTGGCATGGTGGTCCCTGGAGGCCGGGCTGCTCAGGGGCCAAGGCAGGAAGACCGCCTGAGCCCCACAGGTTGAGGCCCGGGGGGGCACAATCATATTGTTGGGCCCCAGATAGGCTGACAGAGAGAACGGCAACAAAATTGACGCCTCCCACATGAGTCACAAAGGGCGTCCATGGGTTCCCAGGCAAAGGTGCCCATGGAGGGGTACAATGGAGAGATCAGGAGAGGAAGGTTCCTCCCTCTGCCAAAAGAAGGCAGACAGGGCGACTGGATTCTGGGCTGGCCACGGCGATGATGGACCACCTTGAACGCTCTGTGCCCGACAACCACACTAGCTTGGGGCCATCTGTTCTGTGAGCTCACATGCATTTTGACCATGAAACACGAGTGTGGATGGTGGAGGTAGGCCTTCTGGGTTGTGTGGCTGAAGGCATGGGATGGACATGCACAGTGGCCACCTTTGAAACCTCCTGTGAATGACAGGAGGGAAAGTGCCTTTTCCTCTCCCATCCCTGAGGGTGTCTTCTTGCGCTGGGAGGCAGGGTTGGTGGTGGTGGTGATTATTATTATTTGGAGTAGGAATCAATCTCTGTCTACAAGGTTGGAGCAAAGGGGCACACTCACTGCCATGGCAGAATCCACCTGCCAGGTTCAGATGATCCTCCCGCCTCAGACCTCTGAGTGACTGGAACCACAGGCAAGCGCCACCACACCCGGCTAATATTTGGATTTATTTTTGCTAAAGGAGAGGAGTTTTTTTCCCGTGTCCCAGGCTGGTGTCGAACCCTCATCTTCAGTCCGTCCACTCGCCTGGTCCTCCAAATGACCCCTGAGCCTGGCCTGTGGTTGTGGTGATGGTGGTGGTTGATATGATAATTCTGAGTCGGAGTCCCACTCTATCACCCAGGCTGGAGCGCAGTGGCCCCCTCTCAGCCACCTCAGCCTCCACCAGCTGGCCTCCAGCGATCCTTGTGCCATGGACTCCCGAGTGGATGGAACGACAAGTGTACGCCCCCACACTCGACTCATTTTCTTGGTTTCTTGTAGAGACAAGGTCTCACCAAGGTGCCTGAGCTGGTCTCGCACCTGGGGGCTCAGGCCATCCTCTCACCTTGGACTCCAATAGCACCGGGATGACAGGCATGAGCCCCCATGCCCACCCTTCCACAATACTTTTGGGGGCCCAATGTGATGCCCACTCCTTTCTGAAGACCTGAGACCCCAGAGTGGGTGGTCAGAGTCGCCTTCTGAACCCTCCCAGGGGGAAGTGCCTGGTGGAAGGGCATGTCTTTGCCAGGGCACCCAACCTGCGGCGTGCCAGTTCCCCACGGTTGATACACTGTCTCCTCCCAGGACTGCTTTGGGGAAAGGGAGGGCCTGACTCTCAAACCTTCGGGGGGGCAGAGATGGCTGGTTGAATAATGCCTGTCTCCTCAGAACTTGGGAAAGCAAAGACAGGAAGATGGCCAGAGCCCGATATCTTGAGCCCATGCTGGACACCATAGCAAACCCCCACATGGACCCTGAGCAAAACCCAGAAATCCTTGGGTGAAGGCAGGCCTCGGCAGGCAGATCACCTCCGGCCCAGAGTTCAAGAAAAGGCAGGAAGACCAGGATTTCGACCAAATGGAAAGCCTGTGATCATAGCACTTTGGGTTGCCCAGGCCGAGAGGATGGCCCGAGTTGGGCATTTTTAGAGAAGCCTGGGCAACCTATTGAGGAAATAAATGAATGAAGAAAGAAAGAAAGAAAGAAAGAAAGAAAGAAAGAAAGAAAGAAAGAAAGAAATCCATTTTCTTGCAAACTTTCTGCTCTCAGTCCTTCCCCATCACTCCCCAACATGTGAGAGTTCCACAGGCTCGGCACCTTCCAGCACCAATCCTCCAATGGCTGCCCCACTTTGGTGTGGGAGTTCCCGAGGTGCCCTAGTCAGATTCCTGCCAGCCTTCTTCTCCGAGGTGAGAAATGTGCCCAAGACATGATGAAACTCTGACTCTGCCATGAGGACCTACTGCCAAGAGGTACCAGGGACACATCCCTCACCCGGGGGCATATCTTTTTCCCACAATCCCATTTTTCATGGCTCTAAAGCAGTCGCCTTGTGAACACACCATGTGCAGTTGAGAATCTGCAAACAATTCTGATGTTTTTGGAGCCAGGATAGTGCTCTGTGGCCATGGCTGGGGAAAGGGGAAATGACCATAGATCATGCCAACCTCGAAATCATGCGCTCTGGCGTTCCTCCCTCCTCAGCCTCCAGAGTGGCCGGGACAATGTGCACCATGACCCCAGACCTCCTGTTTTGATGGGTGCAGAGACATGGTCTCCCTGCATGACCCGGGCTGGCTTTGGCTCCTGGGCTTCTGCCGTACTTCTGCCTCGGCCTCCCAGAGCACTGGGGTTTCAGGCGTGGGACACTAGACCTTCTGGTTCATTTTTGACAAAGGATCAGGGTCGAACTCGGGGGCTCAGCCTCATCATCCCAGTGCTTTGGGAGGCCAAGGCCAATGGCCGGCCTGAGAGCACAGGCCAAGACTCGCCAGGGCACCTCAGCAATACTTTGTCTCTACCCTCCAACCCAAATGAGCTGGGTGTGGTGGCACTCGCCCCTGTTGTTCTGGCTCCTCAGAAGACTGGGGAAAGGCTCAAAAGAGCCCAGCAGGCTGAGGATTCAGTAGCCTCGAGCAAGCCATCCCCTAAAGCCTGGGCGACAGAGTGAGACTCCAACTCAAAGATAAAAAGGAAAAAAGAAAAAAAATAAAAGGGCATACATTCTGTATGGAGTTGGGATCATTGTGAACAGACAGAGATCATTTAGGAAGGAGGCCTCAGGCTTGGGTCTAGATTTCCTGAAAGATGATTTATCGGCAGACAATCAGGCTGTGGCTTTGAGAGGCCGAGGCATGTGACTACTGGAACCCAGGTGTTCAAGACCAGCCTAGGCCACGTGGTGGGACCTTGTTGCTCCCTATAATGCAAACACTGGTGTTGTGCATGGTGGTGCTCGCAGTCCCAGCTACACCGGATGCAGTGACCTACGTCCAGGGGCATTCCTTTGCATCAGCCCTGCCAACAGAATGTGTGAGTCAAGGCCAGGCACCATGGCTCACAGCCATCAGTCCCATGCTCTGGAATGCCGAGACTGGAGGATACCTGAGACCATGGGTCAGAGACCCACCCAGACGATGTAGGCAGACCTTGTTTTGGCAGGAGGTTCCAAAAATCGACTCAGGCATGCTGGCCCCCAGAGTCCCCGCTGCTTGAGGCCCGAGGTGGGAGGACATCCTGAGCCACTCAGAACAAGGCCCAGGGAGCTATGATTGTGCCGTCATGCCCAAGTTTGGCCCACAGAGACGCCGGCGACAAAAAAGATGCCTCCTACAAGCATCACAACCTGCATCCACTGTTCTCTAGGGAAAGGTCTGCGTGGGCAGGGGAGGATGGAGTTATCGGGAGAGAAAGAGGCCCTCCCTCCTCCTAAAGGTGGCAGACAGTGTGTCCAGAACCTGGGCTTGGCACAGCGTTGTCGAATTGCCTTTATTGCTCTGTGCCCGATGGCCGCCATAGCTCAGGGTCGTCTGTTCTGTGAGCTCACACACGTCTTTACTGTGGGGTATGAGTGTGGAGGGTGGAGTCAGGAATTCTGTGGCACCTGGCCGAAGGTGTGGGATGGATATGCCCGGTGGCTACCTTTGAAACCTCCCATGAATGACAGGCCAGAAAGTGCCTTTTCATCTCCCATCCCTGAGGGTGACTTCTTGCACTGTGAGGCAGGGGTCATGGTGGTGGTGGTGGTGGTGGTGAATATTATTATTTGGAGTCGGAATCCAACTGTGTCAAAAGACTGTAGTGCAGGGACATGCTCCCGGCCATGGAGGACTCCACTTGCCATGCTCAGGCGATTCTCCCACCTAGGCCCCCTGAATGACTGGAACCACATGCTTGCATCGTCACGCCCGGGTAATTTTCTAATTTATTTTTTTTGGCCGAGACGAGGCTGGTGTTTCCCGGGCTGGTGTTGAATCCACAGGCTCAGGTTGTCTACTCACTTGGGCCTCTGAAGGGTGGGGATGCCAGCCTGAGACCCTGATCTTGGCCTGTGGTTGTGGTGGTGGTGATTATTATTATTATTTGGAGTCGGAGTCATGCTCTGTCACCCAGGCTGGGGAACAGGGGCTTGCTCATGGCCACTGTGGACTTCACAGTCGATCCTCCCGCCTTGGCCTCACAAATGGCTGCAAACACAGGCCTGCGACACCACGTTTGACTCATCTTTGGATTTATATTTGATGGCCAAGACGAGATCTTGCCTCATGTCCTGGGCTGCTGTTGAACCCGCAGGCCTAGGCTGTCCACTCTCCTGGGCCTCCGAGGGGCCAGAATGCCAGGCTGAACCCCTGAGCCAGGCCTGGGGTTGTGGTGGTGGTGGTGGTTGATATTACAATTCTGAGTCAGAGTCCCTCTCTGTTGCCAGGGCCAGAGTGCGGAGTCCCACTCACGGCCACTGTGGCCTCCACCAGCTGGGTTCCAGTGGTCCTTCCCCCACAGAATCCTGAGTGGTTGGAGTGACAGGTGTGCGCCACCACACTCAGCACATTTTTTTCAGCTTTTAGTAGAGACGAGGTCTCACTTAGGTGCCCGGGTTGGTCCCGAACCCGGAGGCTCAGGACATCCTCTCACTCAGCCTCCCAGTTCACCAGGATGACAGCCAGCCTCCCCACCCCTCTTGGGGCCCCACCACAAGGCCCACTCCCTTCCAAAGACCCAGGAAGACAAAGAGGGTGCCCGGAGTCCTCACCAAGCCTACCCCGGGAGAAGCATCTGGCACAGGGCTGTGTCTCCATTGGCCGCCCACTCCTTGGCCCTCCATGTACTCCAGGGTAGACCTGCTCTCTCCTCTACAGGGGCCACCTGATGGAAAGGGAGGGCGTGGCTCTCAAACATTCAGGGGGCAGGGACGGCCAAGCAACTCATGCATTTCTCCATGAGAGTTGGGGAGCTCAATACAGGAAGATGGCCAGAACATGGGAGCCTGAGACCAGGATGGACACCATAGCAAGCCCCCACTTCAACCCCAAGAAAACCCAGAAAATCTTGGGTGAGGTCAGGCCTTGGTTGGAGGATCATCTCCAGTCCAGAGTTCAAGACCAGGCAGGAAGACCAGGATATCGACCAAATGAAAAGTCTGTGATCACGGCAGTTTGGAGGCCCAGGCCAAAAGTGTGGCCCGAGTTGGGCATTTTAGAGGAGCCTGGGCAACCTAGCAAGGAAAGAAAAGAAAGAAATGAAGAAAGAAAGAAAGAAATACATTCTCCTACAAAACTTTTGCCCTCAATCCATCCCCCCTGTCCCTCCCACATATAAGGGTCCCCCAAGCTTGGCACCTTCCAGCCCCAAACCCCCCAATGGCTGCCCCACTTTGTTGTGGGAGTTCCCTGGCCGGGTTCATGCCGACCCTCCTCTCTGAGGTGAGAAATGATCCCCAGGAAGACCAATTCTCTGACTCGACAACAAGGACGTTCCGCCAAGAAAGGCCAGGGACACATCCCTCACCCAGGGACATTTCTTCCCACCCAATCCCATTTTTCCTGGCTCTAAAGGAAGTCACCCTGTGAACACATCATGCAAAGTTGAGAATCTGTGTGTGATTCTGATGTTTTTGGAGAGAGGGTCTGGCTCTGTGGCACAGGCTGGGGCTCAGGAACAGGACTGTCGATCAGGCCAGTCTCAAAATCATGGTCTCTGGCGATCCTCCCTCCTCAGCCTCCTGAGTGGATGGGACGATGTGCACATCAACTCTAGACACCCTGTTTTGATTGGTATGGATACAGAGTCTCCTACGTGGCCCAGGCTGCCTTTGGCTCCTGGGATCCTGCCATACTCCCGCCTCGACTTCCCAGAGTGCTCAGATTTCATGCATGGGCCACCACACCAGGCCTTTGGGTTTGTTTTCAATGAAGGAAGAGGCTTGGCTTGGAGGCTCAGCCTTGTCATCTCAGTGCTTTGGGAGGTCAAAGCCACTGGCTGGCCCAAGCCCACAGGCCAAGACCCACCCGGGCACATTGGTGAGACCTCATCTCTATGTTCCATCCCAAATGAGCTGGGCGTGGTGTTGCATGCCTGTCTTTCCAGTTCCTCAGAAGGCTGGGGAAAGGCTTGCCACTGCCCAGCGGGCCGAGGCTGCGGTGGCTGGGAACGAGTCACTGACCTCCATGCTAGGAAATGGAGTGACACTACGATTCAAAGAAAAAATGGAAAACAGGAAAAAAAGAAGAGGATGCACTTGTGTACAGAGTAGGGATCATCACGAACAGACAGAGATCATGTGGTAAGGAGGCCCCAGACTTCGGCCTAAAGTTCCCAAAAGATGACAGATCAGAAGACAATAAGGCTGTGGCTTTGGGAGGTAGGCTGGAGACTACTAGAGCTGGGGAGTTTAAGACCGGCCTGGGACATGTAGCGAGACCTTGTTGCTCACCAGAATGCAAATACTGGTGTCATGTATGATGGCACCCACAGTCCAGGCTACATGAGATGCGGTGCCCTCCATCCCAGGGTGTTTGTTTGCATCACCATCACTGACAGAATGTGTGAGTCCAGGCCAAGCATGGATCATGACCATCACCCCACGCCCTGGGAGGCCGAGGCAGGAAGAAGCTTGAGCCCAGGGGTCGGAGACCAGCCTGGGCGACGTGGCCAGACCTCGCCTCAGCAAGAGGTCCCCAAAATAGAGTCAGGCATGATGGCACCCAGAGTCCCAGCTGCTCATGGACAGCAGCAGGAGTACCACCTGAGCCCCGCAGGTCGAGGGCCCAGGAGCCATGATCATGCTGCTGTGTCCCAACCCAGCAGATAGAGAATCTGGCAACAAAAAGATGCCTCTCACAACTTTTTGGCGGGTGTTCAGGACTCCCCAGGGAAAGGTCCACATGGGCAGGGGATGATGGAGCAATTGGGAGAAGAAGGGGCCCACCCACTGCCCAAAGTTGTAGACCAGGTGACTGGAACCTGCGCTGGCTGTGGCATTGCCGGACTGCCTTGATCGCTCTGTGCCTGATGGCCATCCTAGCTCAAAGCTGTCTGTTCTGTGAGCTCACACACATCTTTGCTGTGGGGCATGAGTGTGGAGGGTAGAGGTCGGCCCTCTTGGGCACATGGCCAAATGCTTGGGATGGACATTCCCCTTGGACATCTTTGAAACCTTGCATGAACAACAGGCCAGAAATTTCTTTTCCTCTCCCATCCCAGAGGGTGACACCTCACGATGGGTAGCAGGGGTCTTGGAGGTTGTGGAGATTATTATTATTTGGATTTGTAATCCTGCTCTGTCATCTGGTTGGAGGACAGGGAAAAGCTAATGGCCACCGTGGACTCCACCTGCCAGGCTCAGGCAATCCTTCCGCCTCAGCTCCACAGGTGGCTGAAACCATACGCTTGCACTACCACGCATGGCTAATCTTTGTATTTATTTTTGATGGCAGGGATGAGGTCTCACCCCATGTCCCAGGCAGGTGTCAAAACTGCAGGCTCAGGCTATCCACTCGCCTGGGCCTCTGAACAGCTGGGATGCCAGGCTGAGCCCCTGACCCTGGCCTGTGGCTGTGGTGGTGGTTGGTATTAATATTTTGAGTTGGAGTCCTACTCTGTTGGCCAAGCCAGAACCCAGGGGCCCTCTGTTGGTCACCGCAGTCTCCACTGGTTGGTCTCCTGTGGACCTCCCACCACGGACTACTGAGTGACTGGAACGACAGGCGAGCACCACACCACTCAGCTCATATTTTTGCCTTCTTGTAGAGATGAGGTCTTACAAGGTTCCCTTGCTGGTCTCGAACCTGGAGGCTCAGGACATCCTCTTGCTTGGCCTCCCAGTTCACCAGGATGACAGTTGTGATCCCCTGTGCTCAGCCTCCACACCCCTCTCAGGGCCCCAATGTGAAGTCCACTCCCTTCCAATGAACTGGGACCCCAGATCATCTCCGACCCAGAGTTCAAGACCAGGCAGAAAGACCAGGATGTTGACAAAATGGAAAACCAGGGATTGCAGGAGTTTGGGAGGTCCAGGCCAAGAGGATGGCCCGAGTTGGGCATTTTGAGAGCAGCCTGGTCAACCTATTGAGGAAATAAAACAAACAAACAAACAAACAAACAGAAATCCATTCTCCTGCAAAGCTTCTGTCCACAGTCCTTCATCCCCCATGCCCTCATGTGAGGATTCCCCAAGCTTGGCACCTTCCAGCCCCAATCCCCATAATGGCTGCCCCACTTGGGTGTAGGAGTTCCTGAAGCACCCTGGCCAGTTTCCTACTGACTCTCCTCTCCGAGAGGAGAAATTTACCCCAGTCAGGCTTATCCTCCGTTTCTGCAATCAGGACCTTCCACCAAGAAAGGCCAGGGACACATCCCTCACCCGGGGACATTTTTTCACTCCCAATCCCATTTTTCTGGTTTCAAAGCCAGTTGCCCTGTGAACACACCATGCTCATTTGAGAATCTGTGTATGATTCTGATGTTTTTGGAGACAGAATCTGGCTCTGTGGCCCAGGCTGGGGCCCTGGGATATGACCATCGATCACCGCCAGCCTTGAAATCACAGGTCCG
Source organism: Cephalopachus bancanus (assembly GCA_027257055.1). Classification (NCBI taxonomy): domain Eukaryota; kingdom Metazoa; phylum Chordata; class Mammalia; order Primates; family Tarsiidae; genus Cephalopachus; species Cephalopachus bancanus. The sequence continues at coordinate 625,840 of JAPVLO010000974.1, read as the reverse complement.
GCCGTCCTATTGCCTCAGGCTCTGGAGTGGACAGGATGACATGCATTTCGACCCAAGACACCCTGTTTTCATGGGTGCAGAGACGGGGTCTCCCTGCATGGCCCGGAGTCTTTCAGCCTCCTCAGAAGTCCAGGGAAAGGCTCACTTAGCCCAGTGGGCTGAGGTTACGGTGGCCAGGAGGGAGCCACCGCCCTCCAGGTTGGGTGACAGAGTGAGACTCCAACTCAAAGAAAAAAGGAAATAAAAGAGGAGCATTCATTTGTGTATGGAGTTGGACCATCATGAACAGACAGACATCATTTGGGAAGGAGGCTCGAGTCTTGGGCCTAGAGTATCTGAAAGATGGTGGATTGGCACACAGTTGGGCTGACGCTTGGGGAGACTGAGGCGGAGAACCTCAGGAGCCTACGATTTCGAGACCAGTCTGTACCATGTAGTGAGACTTCATCACTCCCCGGAATACACTCAAGTTGCACGTGTTGTCACCTGCAGTCCCAGCTACATGGGATGCAAGTGGCCACCAAACTGAGGCATGCCTTTGCATCACCCCTGCTGACAGGAGTTGTGAGTCCAGGCTGGGCACTGTGGCACACAGCCATCAACCCCACACCCTGGGAGGCTGAGGTGGGAGGCTACCTGATACCAGGGTTCTGAGACCAGCCTGGGCGACATGGCCAGACCTCATTTCAGTGAGAGTTCCCCAAAATCGAGTCAGACGTAGTCCTGGCTGATCGGGGGCCAAGGCGGCAGGACTGCCTGAGCCCTGCAGGTCAAGAACCCAGGACCCACGACCATGCTGCTGTGCCCCAGCCTGGCCAAAGGAGACTCCAGCGACAAAAACACGCCTCCAATGTGCACACAATGGGCCTCCACGGCTCTCCATTGAAAGGTCTGCATTGGCGGGGGATGATGGAGTAATCTGGAGATGAAGGGAACCTCCTTACTCCCAAAGGTGGCAGGCAGGTTGACCAGAACCTGGAATGGCCACAGCTGTGTTGAACCTCTTTGATCACTCTGTGCCTGATGGCCATTCTAGCTTGGGGCCGTCTGTTCCTTGAGCTCACACACGTCTTTCCTGTGGGCACCAGTGTGGACGATGGAGGCAGTCCTTCTGGCCAAATGTGTGGGATAGACATGCCTGGTGGGCACTTTTAAAACTCCCTGAAAATGACAAGTTGGAAAGTGCCTTTTCCTCTTGCATCCCTCACGCTGGTTGGCAGGGGTAGTGGTGGCGGTGGTGATGGTGATTATTATTATTTGAAGTCGGAATTCCGCTATTTTGATAGGGAAGAGCACAAGGACTCGCACATGGCCACCACAGATTCCACCTGCCGGGCTCAGGCAATCCTCCCACTTGGCCTTCCAAATGATTGAAACCACCAGCCTGCGCAATCACACCTGACTAATTTTTGGTTTTATTTTTGATGGCCGACACGAGACCTCGCACTGTGTCCAGTCTGGTGTCGAACAGGCAGGCTCAGGCTGTCCACTGGCCTGAGCCTCCAAAGGCTGGGCTGCCAGGTTGATCCCCTGAAGCTGGCCTGTGTTTGTGGTTGTGGTGGTGGTTGGTATTAATATTCTGAGTCGAGTCCTATTCCGTCAGCCGGGATGTAGCACAGGGGCCAACTCTCAGCTACCATGTCCTCCACCAGCTATCCTCCAGTCATCCTTCCGCTGTGGCCTTCCGAGTGGCCAGAAAGACAAGCATGTGCCACAATGCCCGGCTCATTTTTTGGCTTCTTGTAGAGACGAAGTCTCTCCAAGGTGCCTGGGCTAGCATCCCACAGGCATCACGACAGATGTCCACGGCTGTCCAGGTAAAGCTATGCATGGGTGGGGGATGATGGAGTGATCAGGAGAGGAAGAGGCCCTCCCCCCACCTGAAGGTGGCAGACAGGGCGACCAGAGCCTGGCTGGTCGTGGTGTTGCCAGACCGTCTTGATCACTCCATGCCTGACATACACCCTAGCTCGGAGCCATCTCTTTTGTGAGCTCACACACTTATTTGCCACTGGGCACGAGTGTGGAGGGTGGAGGCAGGACTTATGGGATGCATGGCCAAAAGCATGGGATGAATGGGCTCCAGTGGTCAACTTTGAAACCTCCCATGAATGACAATCTAGAAAGTGCCTTTTCCTTTCCCATCCCTGAGGGTGACTTCTTGCGTTGGGTGTCAGGGATGGTGGTAGTGGTGATTTTTATTTTTTGGAGTAGGAATCCCGCTCATTCTCCCAGGCAGGAGTGCAGGGTCATGCTCACAGCCACCACAGACTCCACCTGCTCTCCTCAGGCAATCCTCCCACCTTGGCCCCCCAAGTGACTGGAACCACAGGGCTGCATTGCCACACCTGGCAAATCTTTGGATTTATTTTTGATAGCTAAGATGAGGTCTATCTCCATGTCCCGGGCTGGTGTCAAACCAGCAGGCATAGGCCGTCCACTCACCTGGGCCTCCAAAGGGCCGGGAGGTGAGGCTGAGCTCTGATTCTGGTCTGTGGTTGTGATAGTGGCTGATATTCTTATTGTGAGTTGGAGTCCTGCTCTGTTGCCATGGCCGGAGCACAAGTGCCCACTCTTGGCCACCGCAGTCTCCACTGACTGGCACCCAGCAATTCTCCCACCACAGCCTCCCAAGTGGCCAGAACGACAGGCTTGTGCCACCACGCTTGGCACATTTTTCAGATTTCTTGTAGAGACGAGATCTTGTCAAGGTGCCCAGGCTGATCTCGAACCTGGGGACTCAGGCCATCCTCTCTCCTTGGCCTCCGAGAGAGCCAGGATGACAGGTGTAAGCCCATGCACCTGGCCTCCACACCTCTCTCGGGACCCCACAACTGGCACCAATCCCTTGCAATGTCCTGGGACCCCAGAGAGGGTGACCAAAGTCACCCGCCGAGCCCTCCCTGGTGTGTGTACCTGGTGCAGCCACTTGTCTCTGCTGGAGTGCCCACCCCTTCACTCGCCTCTTTCCCCAGGTTGGACTCACTCATTCTTCCCAGGGAGAGCCGTGGGGAAAGGGAGTGCATCTCTCAAACCTATGGGGGGCAGGGTGCGCTGGGCAATACAGGAATGTCTCCTCGGCACTGAGGAGGCCGAGACAGGAAGATGCCAGAGCCTGGTAGCTCAGGAGCAGGCTGGATTCCATAGTAAAACCCAGCCTCGACCCCAAGTAAAATCCAGAAAATTGTGGGTGAGGGCAGACCATGGCAGGAGGATCGCCTCTGGCCCAGAGTTCAAGACCAGGCAAGAAAATCAGGATGATGCCCAAATGGAAAGCCTGTGATTGCAGCGATTTTGGAGGTCCGAGCCAAGAGTTTGGCCCAAGTCAGGCAATTTGAGAGCAGCCTGGGCAACCTAGTGAGGAAAGAAACACCAGATAGAAGGAAAGAAAGAAAGAAAGAAAGAAAGAAAGAAAGAAAGAAAGAAAGAAAGAAAGAAAGAAAGAAAGAAAGAAATCCATTTCTTGAAAATCTTCTGCCCTCAGTTCTTCCTCACTTGACTCACCCACATGTGACTGTTCCCCTACTCGACACCCTCCAGCCCCAACCACCCCAAAATGACTGACCCCATACTGGTGCAGGAGTTACAGATCCTCCCTGGCTGGATTCCTGCTGGATCTCTTCTCTGAGGTGAGAAATGTGCCATAGGCTGGTGGACTCTCCGAGCCAGCAATGAGGATCTTCCAAAAGAAAGCCCAGGGACACATCCCTCACCCAGGGACATTTCTTCCCCCGCAATCCCATTTTTCCTAGATCTAAAGAAAGTCTCCTTGTGAACACACCATGCGCAGTTGAGAATCTGTGTACAATTCTGATGTTTTTGGAGACAGGGTCTAGCTCTGTGGCCCAGGCTGGGACCCACGGAAACAACTGTCATTCACTGCCAGCCTCGACATCTCAGGTTCCCATGATCCTCCTGCCTCAACCTCCGGAGTGCCTGGGCTGATGGGCCCCTAGGCTCCAGACATCCTGTTTGGATGGGTGCAGAGATGAGGTCAACTTGCATGGCCCAGGCTGCCCTTGGGTTCCTGGGCTCCAGCCATCCTCCCACCTCTGACACCTAGAGCTTTGGGACTTCAGGCATGGGCAACAGTGCCATGACTTCTCGTTCATTTTTGATGAAGGATCAAAGCTGGGCTCAGCCTCATCATCCCCACACTTTGGGAGGCCGAGGCCAGTGGCTGGCCCAAGCCCACAGGCCAAGATCCACCCGGGCACCTCAGTGAGACCTCGTCTTTACCCTCCAACCCAAATGATCTGGGCGTGGTGGCACGTGCCTGTCATTCAGGCAACTTGGAATTCCAGGTAAAGGCTTGATGGAGCCCGGTGGGCTGAGGCTGCAGTGGCCCAGAGTGAGCCATTGCCCTCCAGCCTGGGTGACAGAGTGAGGCTCCAACTCAAAGAGAAAACGGAAAAAAGGGGAAAAAAGAGGAGCATCCATTTTTGTATGGGGTTGGAATCATCATGAACAGACAGAGATCATTTTGGAAGGAAGCCCCAGCCTTGAGTCTAGAGTTCCTGAAAGATGGTAGATCAGCAGACAATCTGACTGTGACGATGGGAGGCCAAGGCATGGGACCACTGGCACCTGGGGGTTTGAGAACAGCCTGAGTCACGTAGCAAAACCTCATTGCTCCCCGGAACGCAAACACTGGAGTCCTGCGTGGTGGCAACGGCGGTCCCTGTTACATGGGATGTTGTGGCCTCCATTCCAGGTTGTTCCTTTTCATTGCACTCACCGACAGAACATGCAAGTCCAGGCTGGGCACCGTGGTTCATGGCCACCAGCTCCTGCCTGAGTCCAGGGATCTGAGACCAGACCAGGCAACATGACCAGACCTCATCTCAGTGAGTGTTCCCCAAAATTGAGTTAGGCTTGATGGTTTCTGGTTCCTGACTGCTCGGGGACCGAGGTGGTAGGACCACCTGAGCCTTGCAGTTGGAGGCCCCAAGAGCCATGATCATGCTGCTATGCCCCATCCTTCCTGACAGAGACTCAGGGGACAACAAAGATGCCTCCCACGTGCGTCACAATGGGCATCCTAGGTTCCACAGGGAAGGTCTACGTGGACAGGACATGATGGAGTGATCTGGAGAGGAAGGGGCCCTCCACCCACCGTAGGTTGCAGACAGGGTGACCGGAACCTGGGCTGGCCATGGCGTTGCCTCCCCACCTTGATAACTCTGTGCCCAATGAATGCCCTAGCTCGGGGCTGTCTGTTCTGTGAGCTCATACATGTATTTTCTGTGATGCACCAGTGTAGAGGGTGGAGTCTGGCCTTCTGGGGCATGTGGCCAAAGTTGTGGGACAGACGTGCCTGGTGGCCACCTTTGAAACCTCCCATGAACTAGAGACCTGAAAGTGCCTTTTACTCTCCCATCCCTGAGGGTGCCTCCTCGTTCTTGGTGGCAGGGGTGGTGGTGGTGGTGGTGGAGGTAATTATTATTTGGAATTGGAATCCTGGTCTGTCACCCAGGCCAGAGGGCAGGGGCACACTTATGGCCACCATGGACTCCACCTGCCAGACTCAGGTGATCCTACCGCCTGGGATCCCTGAGTGGCTGGAACCACAGGTCTATGCCACCACACCCAGCTAATCTTTGGATTTATTTTTGATGGCTGAGATGAGGTCTCGCCCCATGTCCCAGCCTGGTGTCAGATCCACAGGCTCAGGTTATCCACTTGCCTGGGACACTGAAGGGCTGGGATGCCAGGCTTAGCCCTGGAGCCTGACCAGTGGTTGTTGTGGTGGTGGTTGGTATTATTATTTTGAGTCAGAGTCCCACTCTGTTGCTCAGGCTGGAGTGCAGTGACACGTACTTGGTCAGCACAACCTCTTCTGGCTGGCCTCCAGAGTCCACTCACCATTTCCACCTGAGTGGCTGGAACAACAGACATGGGCCACCATGCTCCATTCATTTTTGGGGGTTCTTGTAGAGACGAGGTTTAGCCAATGTGCCCGGGGTGGTCTTGAATTTGGGGCCTAAGGCCACCCTCTCGCCTTGGCCTCCCATATCATTGGAATGACAGGCATGAGCTGCTGCGCCTAACCTACACACCCCTCTCTGTTGCCCACAATGAGGTCCGCTCCCTTCCAATGACCCGGGACACTGGAAAGGTCTGTTGGAGTCACCCACCAAACCCTCCACTGGGGGAGGTCCAGGCTTATGGGTGTGTCTCTGCCAGGGTGCCCACCCCACTGCCAGCCTCAATCCCCAGGAAGGACCCACTCCCTCCTCTCAGGGGTTGTCCTGGGGAAAGGGAGGTCATGAACCTAAAAACTTAGGGGGAGCAGGTACTGCAGGACGACTCATGCCTGTCACCTCGACACTCAGGGAGGCTGAGATGGGAAGATGGTCCTAGCCTGGGAGCTTGAAACCAGGCTGGACACCATAGCAAGCCCCCACCTTGACCCCAAGCAAAAGTCCAAAAACCTTGGGCGAGGGCAGGCGTCGGCAGGAGGATTGCCTCCAGCCCAGAGTTAAAGACCAGGTAGGAAGAGCAGGATGTCAACCAAATGGAAAGCCTGTGATTGCAGCAGTTTGGGATGCCCCGAACAAAAAGATGGCCAGAGTTGGGTGGTTTGAGAGCAGCCTGGGCAACTTACTGAGGAAAGAAAAGAAAGAAAGGAAGAAAGAAGGAAAGAAATCCATTCTCCTGCAAACCTTCTGGCCTCAGTCCTTCCCCCCATCAACCCCACATGTGAGGGTATCCCAAACTCAGCATCGTCCAGCCCCAATTCCTCCCAATGCCTTCCCCCTCTTTGGTGCGGGAGTTCCCAATGCGACCTGCTGGGGTTCCTGCTGGCCCTCCTCTCTGAGGTGAGAAATGTGCCCCAGGCTGGCCAATCAGTCGACTCGGCAATAAGGACCTTCCACCAAGAAAGTCCAGGGACTCATCCCTCTCCTGGAGACATTTCTTCCCCCAATCCCATTTTTCCAGACACTAAAGTCAGATGATCTGCGAACACACCACATACAGTTGAGAATCTGTGTATGATTCCGGTGTTTTTGGAGACAGGGTCTGGCTCTGTGGACCAGTCTGGGGCCCAGGGCACAACTGGCATTCACCGCCAGCCTCAATATCACAGGCTCTGGTGATCCACCTCCCTCAGCCGGGATGATGGGCACCTCGATACCAGACCCCGTGTTTGGATGGGTGCAGAGACATGGGTCTCCCTGCGTGGCCTGGGCTGGCCTTGGGATCCTGAACTCCAACCATCCTCCCACCTCAACCTCCCAGATTGCTGGAATTACAGGCATGTGCTGCCGTCACAGGCCTTCTGGTTAACTTTCAATGACGGACTGCAGCCGGGCTTGGGGGCTCAGCCTTGTGATCCCAGGGCTTTGTGAGGCCAAGACCACTGGCCAGCCTGAGTTCACTGGCCAAGAACTTCCCAGGCACCTTGGCGAGATGTCATCTCTACCCTCTATCCCAAATGAACCAGGTGTGGTGGCACATGTCTGTCATTCTGGCTCCTCGGAAGGTGGGGAAAGTCTTGCCAGGCCCCAGTGGGACTATGCTGCAGTGGCTGGGAGCGAGTCAATGCCCTTGAGGTTGGTCGGTGTAGTGAGACTCCAACTCAAAGAAAAAAAGGAAAAAGGAAAAAAAAAGAAGGTGATCCATTTTTGTATGGTGTTGGGATCATCGTGAACAGACAGAGATCATTTGGGAAGAAAGCCCCAGCCTTCGGCCCAGAGTTGCCGAAAGACGGTGGATCAGTAGAAAATCAGGTTGTGGCTTTGGCAGGCTGAGGCAGGATACCCCAGGAGTCCAGGATTTCAAGACCAGAGTTGGCCACGTGGTGAGACCTCATTGCTCCCTGTAAGGCAAACACGAGTTGTGCTTGGTGTCGCCCACGGTCCCAGCTACACAGGATGTGGTGGCCTCCGTCCAGGGGTGTTCCTTGACATCGCCCCTGCAGGCAGAACGTGTGAGTCCAGGCTGGGCACCATGGCACACAGACGTCAACCCCACACCCTGGTCAGAAAGGGGAGAGGCTGCCTGAACCCAGGGGTTGGAGACCAGCCCAGGCAATGTGGGCAGATCTCGTCTCAGCAAGAAGTCCCCAAAATTGAGTCAGGTATGGTGGCCCCCATAGTCCTGGCTGCCTGGGATGAGAGGGGAGAACTTCCTGAGCCCCACAGGATGAGGTCCAGGGAGCCACGATCCTGCTGCTGTGCCCCAACCTGGCCGACCGAGACTCCAGCGACAATAAAGACACCTCCAACATGCATCATGACAGGCTTCCACGGCTCCCAAGGGAAACGTCCGCATGGGTAGGTGACAATGGAGTGATTGGGAGAGGAAGGGGACCTTCCCCCACCCAAAGGTGACAGACAGGGTGTCCAGATTCTGGGCTTGCTGTGAATTTGCCAGACCACCTTGATCACGCTGTGCCCAATGTCCACCCTAGCTCAGGGCCGTCTGTTCTGTGAGATCATGCACATCTTTGCTGTGGGGCATGAGTGTGGAGGGTGGAGGCAGTTCTTCTGGGTCTCATGGCTGAAGGCATTAGAGGGACGTGCTTGGTGGCCATCTTTGAAACTTCCCACAAAAGACAGCCCAGAAAGTGCCTTTTCCTCTCCCACCCCTGTGGGTGACTCCACGTGCTGTGTGGCATGTATGGTGGTGGTGTTGGTGTTGGTGATTATTATTTGGTGTTGGAATCGTGCTCTACCACACAGGCTGGAGGGCAGGGAATGCTCACGGCCACCTAGAACTCCACCTTCAGGGCTTAGGCATTCTCCCCACCTCGGCCTCCAGAGTGGCTGGAAACACTGGCTTATGCTACCCTGACTGATTAATCTTTGGATTTATAATTTTACGGCTGAGACGTGATCTTGCCCCATGTCCCAGGCTGATGTTGAACCCACCAGCTAATTTCATCCTATTGCCTGTTCCTCTGAAGGGCCAGGTTGCCACGCTAAGCCCCTGAGGCTGGCCTGTGGTTGTGGTTGTGGTGGTGGTAGTGGTTGGTATTATTTTTCTGAGTCATACTCCCGCTCGGTCACACAGGCCAGAGTGCAGGGTCTCACTCTCGGTCACCACGGCCTCCACTGGCTGGGTTCCGGCGATCCTCCTGCTGCGGCCTCCCTAGTGGCTGGAACGACAGGTGTGGGCCACCATGCCCAGGTCACTTTTTTGGCTTCTTGTAGAGGTGAGGTCTTGGCAAGGAGTCCAGGCTTGTCTCGAACCCAGGGGCTCAGGCCATCCTCTGGCCTCAGCCTCTAAGAACACTGGGATGACAGGTGTGATCCCTGTGCCTGGACTCCACACCATTCTTGGGGCCCCAACGAGTGGTCCACTCCCTTCTGACGACCCAGGACCCCAGAGAGGACAGCTGGAGTCGCCTGCAATACCCTTCCTGGGGGGAGGGCCTGGATCAGGGGTGTGGCTCTGCTGCGGCACCACCCCACCACCCGTGTTATTGCCCAGGGTGGATCTGCTAGCTTCCCCCAGGTTCTGCCTCAGAGAAAGGGAGGGTAAGACTCTGAAACCTTAGGGGGAGTGGGGACAGTTGGGTGACTCATGCCTGTCCCCTCAGCAATCTGGGAGGAAAAGATGGGTTGATGGCCGGAAATCTTAAGCTTGAGACCAGGCTGGTCACCAAAGAAAGTCCCCACTATGACCCTAAGAAAACGAAGAAAACATTGGTTGAGAGCAGGCCTCTGTGGGAGGATCGCCTCAGGCACAAAGTTCAAGACCAGGCAGGAAGACTAGGATGTCAACCAAATGGAAAGTCATTGATCGCAGCAGTTTGGGAGGCCTAAGCTGAGAGGATGGCTGGAGTTGGGTGGTTTGAGAGCAGTCTGGGCAGCCTAATGAGGAATGAAGAGAAAGAAAGAAAGAAAGAAAGAAAGAAAGAAAGAAGGAAGGAAGGAAGGAAGGAAGGAAGGAAGGAAGGAAGGAAGGAAGGAAGGAAAGAAAGAAATCCATTTTTCTGCAAAATTTTGCCCTCAATCCTTCCCCCTTTTCCCACCCCCACATTTGAGGGTCCCTCAAACTCGACACCTTCCAGCCCCAACCTCCCCATATGTCTTCCCCTGCTTTGGTGCGGGATTTTCCAATGCTCCTTGGCCGGGTTCCTGCCTGTTCTCCTCTCCAAGGTGTGAAATGTGCTCCAGGCATGCCGACCTTCCAACTTAGCACTGGGGACCTTCGGCCAAGTAAGGCCAGGGACACATCCCTCACCCAGGGACATTTCTTCCGCCCGATCCAATTTTTCCTGACTCTAATGCCAGTCACCCTGTGAAAACACCCTGCACAGCTTTCAATCTGTGGAGACAGAGTCTGGCTCTGTGGCCCAGGCTGGGTACCGGGGACACAACCATTATTCACCACTAGCCTCAAACGCGCAGGCTCCAGTGATCATCCTGCATCAGCCTCCGGAGTGGCCTTGATGTTGGGCACCTGGTACCCAGATGCCCTGTTTGTAAGTGTGCGGATAATGGGTCTCCCTCATCAACCAGGCTGGCCTTGGCTCCAGTCATCCTCCCGCCTCGGTCTTTCAGACCACTGGGATTTCAAGTGGGGGCAGCCTTGCAAAGTCTTCTGGTTCATTTTCAACGAAGGATCGAGGCCAGGCCCAGGGCTCAGCCTAATCATCCCAGCACTGTGGGAGGTTGAGACCAGCAGCCGGCCTGAGCCCATGAACTGAGACCTGCCAGGGCACCTTGACAAGACCTCGTCTGTACCCTGCATCCCAAACGAGCCAGGCATGGTGGTGTGGGTCTGTCCTTCTGTCTCCTTGGAAGGCCCGATAAATTTTCACCAGAGCCCGGCCTGCCAAAGCTGCGATGGCCAGAAGCAAGCCACTGGCCTCCAGCCTGGTTGACCGAGTGAGACTCTGACTCAAAGAAAAATGTAAAAGGAAAAAAAGAAGAGCATCCATTTGTGTATGGAGTTGGGATCATCATGAACGGACAGAGATCATTTGGGAAGGAGGCTCCAGCCTTAGGCCTAATGTTCCCGAAATATGGTGGATCAGCAGAAAATTATACTGTGGCTTTGGGAGGTCAAGGTGGGGGAACACTGGAGATCGGGAGTTGGAGACCAGCCTGGGGCACTTGGTAAGACCTTGTCATTCCCCATAATGCAATCACTGGAGTCAGGCATGGTCCTGGCTACAGAACATGTGAGATGCCACTGTCGACAGAATGTGTGAGTCCAGGTCGGGCATTGTGGCTCATGGCCATCAGCCCTGCACCCTGGGAGGCCGAGACTGGAGTCTGCCTAAGACCAGGGGTCAGAGACAAGCCTGGCGATGTGGCCAGGCCTTGTCTCAGAGAGAGTCCCCCAAAATTGAGTCAGGTGTGGTGGTCCCTGGAGTCCTGCCTGGTCGGGGCCCGAGACAGGAGGACCTCCTGCACCATGCATGTTGAGGCCTAGGGAACCACGATTGTGCCACTGCACCCCAGCCCAGGTGATGGAGACCCTGGCAACAAAAGAGATGCCTACCATGTGTGTCACAACCTGCGTCGACTGCTCTCCAGGGAAAGGTCCAAGTGGGCAGGGGAAGATGGAGATATCAGGAGAGGAAGGGGCTCTCCCCCTGCCCAAAGGTTGCAGACAGGGCGTCCAGAACCTGGGCTGGCCATGGCATTGTCGTAAGGACTTGATCACTCTGTGCCCGATGGCTGCCCTAGCTCAGGGCCCTCTGTTCCATGAGCTCACACACGTCTTTGCTGTGGGGCCTGAGTGTGGGGGATAGAGGCAAGAATTCTGGGGCATATGGCCAAATGCATGGGACGGATGTGCCTCGTGGTCACCTTTGAAACCTCCTGCGAATGACAGGGCAGAAAGTGCCTTTTCCTCTCCCATCCCTGAGGGTGACTCCTCGGGTTGTTTGACAGGGGTGGTGGTGTGGGTGGTCGTGATTATTATTATTTGGAGTCAGAATCCCACCCTGTCACCCAGACTAGAGCACAGAGGCATAATCATAGCCACCGAGGACTCCACCTGCCGGGCTCAGGTGATCCAACCACCCTGGCCCTCTGAGTGCATGGAACCACATGCCTGCACTACCACGTCTGGCTAATCTTTGATTTACTTTTGATGGCCGAGATGAGGTCTCACCCCATGTCCCAGGCTGGTGTCGAACCTGCAGGCTCAGGCCTCCACTCACCTTCAGAAGGGTGGGGATGCCAGTCTGAGACCCTGATCCCGGTCTGTGTTGTGGTGGTGGTCGTGATTGGTATTATTATTCTTAGTCAGAGTCCCACTCTTTCACCAAGGCTGGTGTGCAGGGGCTCACTTTCGGACATAGTGCCCTCCATCAGTGGGGCTCCAGTGTTCTTCCCACTGCAGCCTCCTGAGTGACTGGAATGACAGGTGTGGGCCACCATGCTCAGCTCGTGTTTTTGGTTTCTGGTAGAGATGAGGTCTCACCAATGTTTCCTGGCTCGTATCAAACACAGGGTGTCAAGCCATCCTCTCTCCTTGGCCCCCAAGAGCACCAGGATGACAGGTGTGAGCACCCATGCCCAGCTTCCACACCCCTCTGGAGGCCCCACCGTGAAGTCCTCTCCCTTGTGACAACCCAGGACCCCAGAGAGGGTGGCCAAAGTCACCCACTTAACAGTCCTTGGGGAGAGTGCCTGGAGCAGGGATGTGTCTCTGCCAGAGCACCCACTCCTCAACCTGTCTCATTCCCCAGGGTGGAACCACTCGTTTCTCCCAGGGGACGTTTTGGGAAAAGGGACGGTGTAATTCTCAGGGGTGTGGGAATGGCTGGATAATGTACGTTTGTCTCCTTGGCACTCAGGGAGACCAAGACAGGAAGATGGCCAGAGCCCAGGAGCTCAAGACCAGGATTGACACCGTAGCAAGACCCCATCTCCACCCTGGGCAAAACACAGAGAACCTTGGGTGAGGGCAGGCCTCAGCGGGAGGATCTCCTCCGGCCCAGAGTTCAAGACCAGGCAGGAAGACCAGGAGGTTGACCAAATAGAATGCCTGTATTCACAGCAGTTTGGGAGACCCAGGCCGAGAGAATGGCCTGAGTTGGATGGTTTGAGAGCAGCCTGGGCAACCTAGTGAGGGAAGGAAAGAAAGAAAGAAAGAAAGAAAGAAAGAAAGAAAGAAAGAAAGAAAGAAAGAAAGAAAGAAAGAAAGAAAGAAAGAAAGAAAGAAAGAAAGAAAGAAAGAAATCCATTCTCCTGCAAACTTTCTGCCCTCAGTCCTTCCCCCTGGCTTCCCCACAGTGGAGCGTCCCCCAAGCTCAGCACCTTCTAGCCCCAACCATTCCCCAATGGCTGCCCCGCTTTGGTGAGGGAATTCCCAAGGCTCACTGGCCCAGTTCCTGCCAGCTCTCCTCTCCGAGGTGAGAAATGTGACCCAGACAGGCTGAACCTCCGACTCGACAATGAGGACTTTCAGCCAAGAAAGACCAGAGACACATCCCTCACCTGGGGATACTTCTTCCACCCCAATCCCATTTTTCTTGGCTCTAAATCCATTCGCTCTGCGAACACACCACGGGCATTTGAGAATCTGATGTTTTTGGAGACAGGGTCTGGCTCTGTGGTCCAGGCTAGGACCCAGGGACATGACTGTCATTCATCACCAGCCTCAAAATTGCAAACTCCAGCGATATTCCCACCACAATCTCCGTAGTGGCCAGGACGATGGGCACCTCAACCCCAGATCACCTGCTGGGATGAGTGTAGAGACGGTGTCTCCCTGCCTGGTCAGTGCAGGCCTTGGGCTTGTGCACTCCTATCATCCTCCTGCCTAGGCCTCCCAGAGAGCTGGAATTCCAGGTGTGGGCCCCCACACTGGGCCTTCTAGTTCATTTTTGATAAAGGCTCAAGGCTGGGCTCTGAGGCTCAGCCTTATCCTCCCAGTGCTTTGCAAGGCTGAGGCCAGCAGCCAAACTGAGCCCAGTGGAACAAGACCCACCCAGGCACCTCGGCAAGACCTCCTCTTCGTTTATCCCGAATGAGCCAGGTGTGGTGGTGCATGCCTTTCATTTCCACTCCGCAGAAGGATGGGGAAAGGCTTGCCGGAGCCCAGCGTGCTGAGGATGCTGTGTCCAGGAGCTAGCCTCTGCCCTCCAGCCTGGTCTATGGAGTGAGACTCCGACTCAATGAAAAAAAGAAAAAAAAAGAACGCATCCATTTGTGTATTTAGTTGGAATCATTGTGAATAGACAGACATCCTTTATAAAGGAGGCACCAGCCTTGGGTCCAGAGTTCCTGAAAGACGGTGGATTGGCAGTCAATCAGGCTATGGCTTTGGGAGGCTGAGGAGGGGGAGTCCTGGAGCCTGGGATTTCGAGACCAACCTGGGCCACATGGAGAGACCTCATCGCTCTACGTAACGCAAACACTGGAGTCATGCATAGCAGTCACCCACGGTCCCGGCTACATGGGATGCAGTGGCCTCTGTCCAGGGGCATTCCTTTGCATCCTCCCAACTGACAGAACGTGTGTGTCCTGACCGGGCACTGTAGCACACGACCATCAGCCTCGCACCCTAGGAGGCTGAGGCAGGAGGCTGCCTGAGCCCAGGTGTTGGGGACCAGCCCAGGCAACATGGCCAGACCTCATCTCAATGAAAGGCCCCCAAAATCGAGTCAAGCATGGTGGCCCCTGGAGCTCTGATTGCTTGGTGACCGAGGTGGGAGGATCTCCTGTGCCCAACAGGTCGAGGTCCAAGGAGCCATGTCGTGCCACCACATCCAAGCCCATCCGATGGAAACTTGGCACCCAACAGACGCCTTCCATGTGCATCAAAACAGGTGTCCATGGCTCCCCAGGGAAAGGTCCCTGTGGGCGGGGGGAAATAAAGTGATTGGGAGAGAAAGGTGGCAGACAGGTGGCAGACAAGTCCGAAGGTGGCAGACAGGGTGTCTGGAGCCTGGGCTGGCTGTGGCATTGCCAGGCTGCCTTGATCGCACTGTTCCTGATGGCCACCCTAGCTCTGGCCCACCTGTTCTGTGACTCACACATGCCTTTGCTATGGGGCATGAGTATGGAGTGTTGAGGGAGACCTTCTGGGGTGCCTGGCCTTATGCTCCAGATGGACATTCCTGGTGGCTACCTTGGATAACTCCCTCGAATGACAGACCAGAAAGTGACTATTCCTCTTTCATCCCTGAGGGTGACACCTCATACTGTGGCAAGGGTGGTGGTGGTGGTGGTGGTGGTGATTATTATTATTTGGTGTCGGAATCCCCCTCTGTCTCCCAGGCTTAATCGCAGGGGCATGCACAGGACCACCGCAGTGTCCCCCTGCCAGGCTCAGGCAACCCTCCTGCCACGGCCCCATGAATGACTGGAACCACAGCTCTGAACCACCATGCCCAGCGAATCTTTGGATTTATTTTTGATGGCAGAGACAAGGTCTCAGCCCATATCCCGGGCTGTTGTCGAACTCGCAGTCTCAGATCGTCCACTCACCTGGGCCTCTGAAGGGCTGTGATTCCAGGCTGTTCCCCTGAGCCCAACCTGTAGTTGTGATGGTGGTGGTGCTTTGTTTTATTATTCTGAGTCGGAGTCCCACTGTTTCACCCAGGCTGGAGTGCAGGACCCACTCTCACCCACCATGGCCTCCACCATCTGGGCTCCGACTGTCCTCCTGCCACAGCCTCCTGAGTGGCTGGAATGACAGGCATGCTCCACCATGCTCGGTTCATTTTTTTGGCTTCTTGTAGAGACAAGGTCTCGCCATGTTGCCCAGACTGGTCTCAAAACCGGGATCTCAGGCCATCCTCTCGCCTTGGCCTCTCAAAGCACAGGAATGAAAGCCATGGGCCCCTGCGCCCCACCTCCACACTCCTGTCGGTGCCCCCAGTGAGGCCCACTCCTTTCCAACAACCCTGAACCATGCAGAGAACAGCCAGAGGCACACACTGTGACCTCCCCTGGGTGAGTGCCTGGTGCAGGGGCATGTCTCCAGGATACACCCACCCCTCCATCCACCTATTTCCCCAGGGTGCACCCACTTGCTCCTCCCAGGGACCACCTTGGGGAAAGGGAGGACATGACTCTCAAACATTCGTAGCTGCAGGGACAGTCAGGTGACTCATGCCTGTCTGCACAGCACTCGGGAGGCCGAGATGCAAAGATGGCCAAGACAGGAGCTTGAGTCCAGGCTGGAAACCATAGCAAGCCCCAACCTCCACCCCAAGCAAAACCCAGAATGCCTAGGTTGAAGGTGGGCTTTGGAGGGAGGATCGCCTCTGGTCCAGAGTTCAAAACAAGGCAGGACAACCAGGATGTCAACCAAATGGAAAACCTGTGATCACAGCTGTTTGGGAGGCCCAGGCCAAGAGGATGGCCCGAGTTGAGCAGTTTGAGAGCCTGAGCAAATTAGTGAGAAAAAAAGAAAGAAGGAAAGAAGGAAAGAAAGAAAGAAATTCATTCTCTTGCAAACCTACTGCCCTTACTCCTTCCCCCTCTGCCCCCACACATGTGAGGGTACCAAGGCTCAGCACCTTCCAGCCCCAATCCCCCACCAGTGGCTGCTTCCACTTTGGTGCATGAGTTCCCGAGGCTCCCTGGTCAGGTTGCTGCCGGCTCTCCACTCCGAATTTAGAAATTTGCTCCAAGCAGTCCAAAGCTCTGACTCGGCAATGAGGACCTTCCACAAAGAAATACCAGGGTTACATCCCTCACCCTGGGACATTTCTTTCCCCCAATCCCATTTTTCCTGGCTATAAAGCCAGTCGCCTTATGAAAACACCATGCACAGTTTAGAATCTGTGTACAATTCTGATGTTTTTGGAGACAGCGTCTGGCTCTATGGCCGAGGCTGGGACTCAGAAACACAATCATCATTCACTGCCAGCATCGAAATTGTGAGCTCCGCTGATCCTTCCCCCTCAGACTCCAGAGTGGCCTAGATGACAGGCTTGTCATCCCCAGACCCCCTGCTTGGATGGGTACTCCCTGCATGGTGCAGACTGGTCTTGGGCTCCTGGGCTCCTGCCAACTTTCCGGCTTGGCCTCTCAGACCGCTGGGATTCCAGGCATGGGACACGGCACCACGCTTCTGGTTCATTTTCAATGAAGGATCGAGATCATGCTTTGGGGCTCAGCCTCGTGATATCAATGCTTTGGGAGGTTGAAGTCAGCTGCCGGCCCAAGCCTGCAGGCTGAGACCTGACCAGGCACCTCGGCGAGACCTCATCTCTACCCTGCATCCCAAATAAGCCGTGTGTGTTGGCACATGCCCGGTAATCCAGCTCCTTGGAAGGCCTGGAAAGACTTGCCAGATCCTGGTGTGCCAAGGCTGCAGTGGCCAGGAGTGAGCCACTGCCCTCCAGCCTGGGCAACAGAGTGAGCCTCTGACTCAAAGACTAAAGGAAAAAGAAGAATAACATCCATTTGAGTATGGTATTTGGATCATTGTGAACATACAGAGATCATTTGGCAAGGAGGCCCCAGCTTGGGTCTAGAATTCTCGCAAGACCCTTGATCAGCAGACAATCGGGATGTGATTTGGGAGGCTGAGGCTGGGCACCGCTGGAGTTCGAGACTAGCATGGGACACGTAGCAAGACCCCATAGTGCCCAAAAATGCAAACAATGGATTCACGAGTCATTCAGGTGTGGTGGCCCCCAGAGTCCCAGCTGCTTGGGTGCTGAGGACAGGGGACCACCTGAACCCCACACATTGAGGCCCCAGGATCCATGATCATGCTGCCACACCACAGCCCAACTGACAGAGACTCCAGAAACAAAAAAGACCCTGCCACGTGTGTCATGAAGGGTGTCCACGTCTCCCCAGGAAAAGGTCCACATCGGCGAGGGACGTTGGGTGATCGGGAAGGAAGGGGCCATCTCCCTGCACAGAAGTGGCAGACATGGTAACTGGAACCTGGATGACCATGGCAATGCCGGACCACCTTGATCGCTCTTTGCCCCACTGCCACCCTAGCTCGGGGCTGTCTGTTCCATGAGCTCTCACATGTCTTTGCTGTGGGGCATGAGTGTGGAGGGTGGAGGCATGTCTTCAGGGGTGTTCGGCCAAAGGCATGGGATGCATGTGACCAGTGGCCCCCTTTGAAACCTCCCATGTATGACAGACTGGAAAGTGGCTTTTCCTCTCCCATTCCTGAGGGTGACACCTTACGCTGGGTGGCAGAAGTGGTGGTGGTGTTGGTGATGGTGATTATTATTATTTGGACTCTTAATCCCATGCTGTCACCAAGGCCGGAGTGCAGGGGCATGCTGAAGGCCACCACGGACTCCACCTGCCAGGCTCAGGCGATCCGCTCGCCTCATCCCCCAAGTGGCTGGAACCACAGGTCTCCACTACCATGCCTGGGTAAACTTTGGATTTATTTTTGATTGCTGAGATGAGGTATCTCACCATGTCCCAGGCTTGTATAGAACCTGCAGGTTCAGGTTGTCCATTCGCCTGCACCTCCAAAGGGCCTAGGGGCCCCTGAGCCCAGCCTGTTGTAGTGGGGGTGTTTGTGGTTGATATTATTATTCTGAGTCACAGTTGTGCTCTGGCACCCAGGCCGGAGAGTAGGAGCCTGCTCTCGGTCAACACAGCCTCCAATGGCTGGGTCCCAGCAATGCTCATGCTTCGGCCTCATGAGTGGCCGGTACGACAGGTGTGCGCCTCCATGCTCAGCTAATTTTTTTGGCTTCTTGTAGAGAGGAGGTATCGCCAAGGTGCCCAGGCTGGTCTCGAAGCTGGGTCTCAGGCCATCCTCTCACTTCAGCCGCCCTGAGTGCCAGGTGACCGGCATGAGCACCCGGACCTGGCCTCTAAACATCTCTCAGGGTTCCACCGTGAGGCCTGCTCCCTTCCAATGTCCAGGGACCCCAGAGAGTGGGGCCGGAATTGCCCACAAAGCCCTCTTCCATGGGGAGTGCCTGGCACAGAGGGGTATCTCCACCGGGGTGCCCACCCCTCCACCTGCCTTGTTCCCCTGGGGTTCCTCCTCCCAGGGGGTGCCTCAGGAAAAGGGAAGGCATGAGTCTCAAACCTTTGGGGAAATGGGTATGGGCAGATGACTCATGCCTGTCTCCTCAGCACTCAGGGAGGCCAAGACAAGAAGATGGCTGGAGCCCAGGAGCTTGAGAATAGGCTGGACAACATAGCAAGCCCCCACCTCGGCCCCAAGCAAAACCCAGAAAACCTTGGGTGACAGCAGGCTCAGCGTGAGGATTGCCTCCAGCCCAGAGTAGAAGACTAGGCAAGAAGACTTGGATGTCAAACAAATGGAAAGCCTATGATAGCAGCAGTTTTGGTGGCCTAGGCCAAGAGGATGGCCTGAGTTGGGTGGTTTGAGAGCTTCTTTGGCAACCTAGTGAGGAAAGAAAAAGAAAGAAAGAAAGAAAGAAAGAAAGAAAGAAAGAAAGAAAGAAAGAAAGAAAGAAAGAAAGAAAGAAAGAAAGAAAGAAATCCATTTTCCTGTAAACCTTCTGCCCTCAGTCCTTTCCCCCAACCCCCAAATGTGAGAGTTCACCAAGTTCAGCACCTTCCAGTCCCAACCCTCTCAATGGCTTCCCTCGATTCAGTTCAGGAGTTTTGGAGGCTGCTGACCGTTTTCCTGCTGGCTCTCCTCTCTGAGGGGAGAAATGTGCCCCAGGCTGGCTGACACTCCAAATCGGCTACTAGGACCTTCCACCAAGAAAGATCAGGGACAAATCGCTCGCCTGAAGATATTTCTTCCCCACGAATCCCATTTTTCCTGACTCTAAAGCCAGTCACCCTGTGAACACACCATGCTCAGTTAAGAATTTGTGTAAGATTCTGATGTTTTCGAGACAGGGCCTGACTCTGTGACCCAGACTGGGCCCCGGGGACATGATCTTCATTCACTGCCAGCTTCCAATTTCGTGGGATCTGGTGATCCCCCAGGCTCAACCTCCTGAGTGTCAGAGATGATGGGCACTGTGACCCTAGAACCCCTGTTTGGATGGGTGCACAGACAGGGTCACCCTGCGTGACCTGGGCTGGCCTTGGGCTCTTTGGTTCCAGCCATTCTCTTGCCTCGGCCTCCCAGATTGCTGGTATTTCAGGCGTGGGCTGCTGCACCAGGCCTTCTAGTTTGTTTTTGAGAAAGCATCGCAGCTGGTGTAGGGAGCTCAGCCTTGTCATTCCAGTGTTTTGGAAGGTCAAGAACAGCAGCCGACCCAAGGCCATGGGCCAAAACCCACCCAGAAAACTCGGCGAGACCTCTTCTCTACACTCCATCTCAAATGAGGTGGGCACGGTGGCACACACCTGTCATTGTGGCTCCTCAAAAGGCTGGGGAAGGCTCGCCAGAACCTGATGGGCTGAGGCTGTGGTGGCTGGGATTGAGCCACCACCCAATAGCATCAGTGATGGAGACTCCGACTCAAAGAAAAAAAGGAAAAAAGGAAAAAACGAACAGTATCCAGTTGTGTATGGAGTTGGGATCATCATGAGCAGATAGAGATCATTTGGGAAGGAGGCCCCAGACTTGTGCCTACAGTTCCCAAAAGAGGATGGATTGGCAGACAATTGGGCTGTAACTTTGGGAGGCCAAGGCAGGGGACCACTGGAACCCAGGAGCTTGAGACCAGCCTGGTCCACGTTTCAAGACCCCGTCACTTGCCGGAACGCAAACACTGTAGTCATGCGTTGTGGCACCCACAGTACTGGCTACACGGGATGGAGTGGACTCCATCCTGGGCGTTCCTTTTCTTCAACTGTGCCAGCAGAATGTGCAAGTCCAGGCTGGGCACTGTGGCTCACATCTGTCAGTCCTGTGCCCTGGGAAGCTGAGGCAGGGGATGCCTGAGAAGGGGTGAGAGACAAGCCCAGGTGACATAGCCAGACCACGTCTCAGTGAGAATTCCCCAAAATTGAGTCTGGCATGGTGGCCCCAGGAGTTCTGGATGCTCAGGGATGAGGCGGGAAGACAGTCTGAGCCCCGCAGGTCAAGAACCCAGGGAGCCACTATCGTGTCACCATGCCCCAACCCAGCCAACAAAGACTCCTGCATCAAAAACAGGCCTCCCCCGTGCATCATGATGGACGTCCTCGGCTCCCAGCGGGAGGTCTGCCTGGGTGGAGGAGGATGTAGTGATCAGGAGAGGAAAGGCCCCTCCCCCACCCAAAGGTGGCAGACAGGGTGACCAGAACCTGGGCAGGTCACAGCATTGCAGGACTACCTTGATTGTTCTGTGTCCGATGGCTACCTTAGCTCAGGGTGTCTGTTCCTTGAGCTCCTAATGCCTCCTTGCCATGGGGCACATGTGAAGGGTGGAGACAGGCCTTCAGCAGTGTGTCGTCAAGTCAGGCCAGACTTGCCCAGTGGCCACCTTTGAAACCTCCTGTGAATGGCAGGCAGGAAATGCCTTTAACTGTCCCATCCCTGAGGGTGAATCCTCACTCTAGGTGGTAGGGGAGGTGGTGGTGGTGGTGGTGGTTGGTATTATCATTCTGAGTCGGAGTCCCACTCTGATGCCCAGGCCAGAGTGCAGGGGCCAGCTCTCAGACACTGCGGCCTACTCCACCTGGGGTCTGGTGAAGCACCTAAAGCTGCCTCCCTAGTGCGCAGAACTACAGGAGTATGCCACCATGCTCAGCTCATTTTTTTGGCTTCTTATAGTGATGATGTTTCACCTTCGGGCCCAGGCTGGTCTCGAACACAGGGGCTCAGGTCATCCTCTCACCTTAGCCTCACAGTGTGCCATGATGACTGGTGTGAGGCT
The DNA here is from genome assembly GCA_027257055.1 of Cephalopachus bancanus. Lineage (NCBI taxonomy): Eukaryota > Metazoa > Chordata > Mammalia > Primates > Tarsiidae > Cephalopachus > Cephalopachus bancanus. Next base: position 604,191 of record JAPVLO010000974.1, on the reverse strand, counting down.
CCCAGGCCAGCATCCACACACCTCTCAGAGTCCCACCATGGGGCTCACTAGCTTCTGAACACCAGAGACACTGGAGAGGGTAGCCAGAGTCACCTGCTGAGCCCTCTCCCAGGGAGCAACTGGTGCAGGGGCGTGTCTCTGTTGGGTCACCCACCCCTCTGCCCACCTAGTTCCCCAGTGTGAAACTTCTCACTCCTCCCAGGGGCTGACTTGGGGAAAGAGAGGTCATGACTCTCAAACCTTCGGGGGGTCGGTGATGGCTGGGCAGCTCATGCCTGTCTCCTGGGCACTTGGCAAGGCCAAGAGAGGAAGACGGCCAGAGCCCAGGAGCTCGAGACCAGGCTGGACACAATAGCAAGCCCCCACCTCAACCCCAAGCAAAACTCATTAAACCGTGTGAGGGCAGGCCTCGGCAGGGGATTGACTCTGGGCCAGAGTTTAAGACCAGGTCTGAAGACCAGGATATTGACTTAATGGAAAGACTGTGATCTCTTTAGAAGGTCCAGGCTGAGAAGATGGCCCTAGTTGGGTGGATTTGAGAGCAGCCTGGGCAAATTAGTGAGGAGAGAAAGAAAGAAAGAAAGAAAGAAAGAAAGAAAGAAAGAAAGAAAGAAAGAAGGAAGGAAGGAAGGAAGGAAGGAAGGAAGGAAGGAAGGAAGGAAGGAAGAAAGAAAGAAAGAAAGAAAGAAAGAAAGAAAGAAATCCATTATTCTGCAAACCTGCAGCTCTCAGTATTTCCTCCCTGCTCTCCCCACTTTTTAGGGTCCCCAAAGCTCAGCATCTTCCAGCCCCAAACCCCCCCAAGTGTGCCCCCGCTTTGGTGTGCAAGATTCAAAGTACCTGGCCAGGTTGTTGCGGGCACTCCTTTCTGAGGGGAGAACTGTTTCCCAGGCAGGTCAACCATCTGACTCGCAATGAAGAGCTTCCACCAAGAAAGGCCAGGGACACATCCCTCACCTGGGGACATTTCTTTCCCACCAACCCCATTTTTCCTGGCTCTAAAGTCAGTCGCCATGTGAACACACCATGCACAATTGAGAATCTGTACGATACTGATGGATCTGGAGACAGGATCTAGCTCTGTTGCCCAGGCTGGAGCTGGGGACATGACCACCATTCACTGCAAGTTTCAAAATCCTGGGCTCTGTGGATCCTCCAGCCTCAGCCTCCAGAGTGGCTGGGATGATGGGCACCTCGACCCCAGACACCCTGTTTGTATGAGTGCAGAGATGGGGTCTCCCTGCATTACCCGGACTGGCCATGGACTCATGGGCTCCAGCCATCCTTTCACCTCAGCTTCCCAGAGCACTGGAATTTCAGGAATGGCCTGCCACCTCAGGCCTTCTGGTTTGTTTTTGATGAAGGATCGAGGTTGGGTTCGGGGGCTCAACCTCATCATTCCAGTGCTTTGGGAGGCTGAGGTCAGCAGCCGGGCTGAGCCCATGGGCCCAAACTCACATGGGCACCTTGGCGAGACCCCGTCTCTAACCTCCATCCCAAATGAAGTTGGCGTGGTGGTGTGCACCTCTAGTTCCAGCTCCTTGGAAGGCCAAGGAAAGGCTCACCAGAGTCTGGCAGGCCAAGGCTGCAGTGGCTGGAAGCAAATCACTGTCCCCCAGGCTGGGTGACAGAGTGATACTTCAACTCAAAGAAATAAAGAAAAGAGGGAAAAAAAGAACATCCATTTGTGTATGGAACTGGGATCATCGTGAACAGGCAGAGATCATTTGGGATGGAGGACCCAGCCTTGGGCATAGAATCCCCAAAAGACAGTGGATCACCAGACAATCTGGCTGTGGCTTTGGGATGCTGAGACTGGGGACCGATGGAGTCCCGGAGTTTGAGACCAGCCTGGGCCACATAGCAAGATCTTGTCACTCCCCGGAACGCAAATGCTGGAGTCTCACATGGTGGCACCTGCAGTCCTGGCTACACAGGATGTGGTGGCCTTCATCCTGGGGCATTTCTTTGTGATGACCCAGCTGACAGAACGGGCCAATTCAGCCCAGACACCATGGCTAAGTTTCATCATCTCCCACCCTGGGAGCACAAGGCGGGAGGCTGCCTGAGCCAAGGGGTTGCAGAGCAGCCCAGGTGACCTGGCCAGACCTCTTCTCAACGAGAGGTCCCCAAAATTGAGTCAGCTGCCATGGGCCCCGGAGTCCCAGATGTTCAGGGGATGAGGTCGGAGTACCGCCTGAGTCCCACAGTTGAAGGCCCCAGGAGCCACAATTGTGCTGCCACACCTCAGCCCTGCCAACGGAGACTCTGGCAACAAAAAAGAGGCCCCCATGTGAATAACAATGGGCCTCCACAGCTCTCCAGCAAAAGGTCCACATGGGTGGGGGAAAACGGAGTTATCAGGATAGGAAGGGGCCACCCCCACCTGAAGGTGGCAGACTGGGTGACTGGAACCTGGGCTGGCTGTGGTGTTGCTGAACGCCTTGTTCACTCTGTGCCTGATGGCCACCCTAGCTCTGGTTGTCCTTTCCTTGAGCTCACACATGCCTTTGTTGTGGGGCATGAGTGTGGATGGTGGAGGCAGGCCTTCTGGGGTGTGTGGTCAAAGGTGCGGGATGTACCTGCCCAGTGGCCACCTTTGAAACCTTCCATGAATGACAAGCCAGAAAATGCCTTCTCTCCCATCCATGAGGGTGAATTCTCGCACTGGGTGACTGGGTGGTGGTGGTGGTGGTGGTGATTATTATTATCATGGGTCAGAATCCCACTCTGTCACCCAGGCAGGAGTACAAGGGCGTGCTCACAGCCACCTAGGGCTCCATTTTCTGGGCTCAGGTGATCCTCCCGCCAAGGCCCCCTGAGTGTCTGGAACCATACGCTTGTGCCACCATGTCCAGCTAATCTTTTGATTCATATTTGATGGCCAAGATGAGGTCTTGCCCCATATCCCATGCTGTTGTCAAATGTGCAAGCTCAGGTCATCCACTCACCTGGACCTCAGAAGGGTGGGGATGACAGCCTGAGACCCTGATCCTGGCTGTGGTTGTTGTGGTGGTGGTGGTTTGTATTATTATTCTTAGTCGGAATCCCACTCTGTCACCAAGCCCGGAGCACAGGGGCCCGTTCTTGGACACCATGGCCTACACTGGCTGGGCTCCAGAGATCCTCCTGCTGTGGTCTCACGAGTGGCCAGAAGGACAGGTATGTGCCATCACATTGGCTCATTTTTTTTGCTTCTTGTACAGATGAGGTCTTGCCAAGGTGCCTGGGCTGGTCTTGAACACAGGGGCTCAGGCAATTCTCTCACCTCGGCCCCCCAGAGAACTGGGATGACAGATGTGAGCACCCATGCCTGGCCTCCACTTCCCTCTCAGGCCCCCACTGCGAGGCCCACTCCCTTTCACTGACCCGGGACCCTGGAGAGGGTGGCCAAAGTCACCCACTGAGCCCTCCCCAGAAAGAGCGCCTGGTGCAGGGGTGTGTCTCTACCAGGTGCCCATCCCTCCACCCACCTCATTCCCCATGGTGGAACTGTTCGCTCCTCCCAGGGTCCATCCCCAGGAAAAGAAGGGCATGACCCTCAAACCTTCTGGGGGGCCAGGACAGTCGGACAACTCACACCTGTCTCCTCGGCACTTGGGGACGCCGAGACTGGAAATGGCCAGAGTCCGGTAGTTCAAGATGAGGATGGACACCATAGCAAGCCCCCACCTCGACCCCAAGCAAAACCCAGAAAACCTTGGTTTAGGGCAGGTCTCGGCGGGAGGATATCCTCTGGCAGAGAGTTCAAGACCAGGCAGGAAGACCAGGATGTTGACCAAATGGAAAGCCTGTGATCGCAGCAGTTAGGGAGACCAAAGCTGAGAGGATGACCTGCGTTGAGCAGTTTGAGAGCAGCCTGGGAAACCTAGTGAGGGAATAAACTGAAGAAAGAAAGAAGGAAGGAAAGAAAGAAAGAAAGAAAGAAAGAAAGAAAGAAAGAAAGAAAGAAAGAAAGAAAGAAAGAAAGAAAAGAAATCCATTCTCCTGCAAACCATCTGTCCTTTGTCCTTCCCCCAACACCTGCACATGTAAGTGACCCCCAAGCTCGGCTCCCTCCAGCCCCAAGCCCCCCTAACAGCTGCCCCCATTTGGTGCGAGATTTCCCAAGTCTCGCTGACCAGGTTCCTGCCAGCACTCCTCTCTGAGGTGAGAAATGTGCCCCAGGCAGGCCCACCCTCTGACTCAACA